>APFE030764268.1:541645-618185 GCA_000404065.3 Pinus taeda
GTATAATAACTTCTATTACCTTCTTTAGACATCTTACCTTTGTTATGAGGGCATCTAGCAGCATAGTGACCAACTTTACCACATGAAAAAATTTGAAAGGTAGCTTACCTTTGAACCTTCCAGATCCCCATTCAAGATTCTTGACAAAATTTACCTCATCTTCTCCTTCTGAAATGTATCCTGATTCATTTGCTGACACTTAGAATGCGGCTTCTCTCATATCTGATGGTCCTACTTTTCTCATCTCAAAAGCAGTTAAGATTCCGTGAAGCTGCGCCATAGTGAGTTTCTGCATATCCTCCTTTTCTTCTATGGTAGAAACTTTGGAATCAAATTTAGCAGACAGGGATCTTAAAACCTTTTCAACTAAGACAAATTCCTTAAATTCTTTACCCAGATTCCTCATACAATTGACAATCTCATCTATACATAGGAAGTAATTAGCTATGCTTTCATTACTATGCATCTTAAGATTTTCATACCGTATTCTGAGAGTTTGAAGCTTTGCTCATTTTACCTGTTCATCTCCTTCGTAGCTTAGAATAATTTTGTCCCATATTTCTTTGGCTGATTTGAACTGCATGACCTTGACAAATTTTGATTGTGACAAACTTCCCAATAAGATAGTAACCGCTTTGGCATTGAGTTCATATTGCTTTCTCTTCGTTGTATCTGTAGGAATTGCTGATGGATATGTGTATCCTCCTTCCACGATTCCCCAAACATCCCTTCCAAGCGACTGTAGATATGCTGTGGTTCTTATCTTCCACTGGACAAAGTTTCTCCCATCAAAGATTGGTGGCCTGATGGATGCCTCTCATTCTTGATTACCCATTCTAATGGATCTTTCCTTCAAGTGATCAAGCTTCTTCTAAAGGACCTGCTCTGATACCAATTGTTGGAAATAATATTGAGAGGGGGAGGGGGGGGTGAATCATTATTATCAAATCAATATAACTTTTTCATTTCAATATTAAGATTCATATACGCTACTTTAGTTAAGGAAAACCGCGTGTATACGCAACTGTGTGTAGTGCAACAAGCATATATCTAGTAAAATTATGATTCAGTTAGTTGATCCTTAATGAGTGCATTAGAAAATTATTAGCCATATGAACAGTAAATAGGAGTAGTAAAACAAAACAGATCATCACACACAAGAAGCACACATGAACACCATGATATAAGGTGGAAACCCAATGTGGGTGAAAACCACCTGTTGCAATTCGTCTCTATCTTCTTTTAATTAGAAACTTCTTTTTACAATGGTTATGTACTGGTGCAGTCTTATACCAGTACGTAGGCTTCTACCTGCAGAAGGATACAACCTTCTCTCGTTCTCCAGACTCTCCTAGAAGGGATCTACAACACCCTTAGCTCTTGTACTAGCTGATGTACTAGTACGTAGGTGCTGGCCTACAGAAGGCTACAACCTTCTCTTTTCTTCCAGGGTCCATGTTTCATAAATTTTTAGACTGGATCAATAAATACAAAATAATCACTACTGCAATACAATCATCATCTATACCTGCATCATCAATCTTTGAATCACCCAATACTAAATCATTGAAACCCTGTCATCAAAACATAGTAACCAGAACACATACCAGAGCCCATAACTCTGCAACAACCACTAGAACCAACAGGAACCTGAAACATCAAATCTTATAATGTATACACTACTTGACTGTGTCAAACCAGCGTGTATACATCTTTCACCAGAGAGAACCCACGTACAGATCTAAAGATAATTACTTATAGCTCCGTTGCAATTTCCAACTTCAGATATACCCAAACAATAAGATATAAAGGATAAAACATGCATCAGTACTCAGATCTACTCATGATCATACCATATAATGATAATACATTTTCGTCTTCAAGATCCTGGACCATCAAACATTATCAACTGCATAGGAGCCTCCTTGATTCAGATCGAGCCAAGCATTTCAAACCCATAACTAGTATACTAGATCTCACTCTTCATCAGATAGTCTCCACACACACTTGCACCCTTGGCCTAATGATCTTCTCCTTATATAGGTTTAGGCTTCTCTCAATACCATGGTCCAAAACCATGTAGAACCAATACCTTGGACCCAATACATGGGGTCAACATTTCAGACCAAATACCACGGACCAATACCAAAATACCATGGACCAAATACCACGGACCAAAATTTAGTTTTCCAACATGTACGCGCCTTTCCTTCTGTGAACTTGCATGTGTACATATACGCGCCTTTTGTTCTCCTCACTTGGGTGTATACGCACTTTCATCAAGGTTAACATGCGTATATCTCTCTCTTGACCTACTGTACTAAGATCTGTCCTTTGATTGAGTTGCCACCAAGGAAAACACCTGTGTCATACCTCTGAGCGAGTTGCCATCAAGGACAACACCTTTATCATAATGCCAACAAGAGGAGCACAGTTAGATGGTGAGACCAACGAGTGTTTCTATTGGTGGAGATTGAGATTTAGATGTCAGGAGCTTGAGGAAGAGGTTGAGCATAAGGACACGCAGGATGGTGAGGGGCACATTGATATACCCAGTGTAGTGCAAGAGTCACCATTGTTGGAGACCTCTTTGATAGCACCAGTTGACACCTTGGTGGAGAGAGTAGAGCCTACACCCCTAGAGCCATATGTTGATGAGGTGCCATCCTTAGGTGAGGTGCTAGGAGAGATAGAGGTAACCAGAGCCATGACTGAGTTCCCCAATGACAACCACCTTCAACAACATGGAGAACACATAGAGGGACATGAGCTAGTCATGGTGGGGAAGGTTGTGACCCATGTAGAGCCCATGGTGGAGGAGGATGAGCAGTCATCTTTTGGGCCAACCACCGATTTAGACCAGGTAGATGCAAAGACCATCAATAGATCTACAATACTTCTAGACAAAATCTCTCTTTAATCTTATATAGATGGGTCTTGAAGGATTGCTAGGATACCTCTATACAAGGGAGAGAGAGAGGTGTAGTTACCTATACATATTATATTTATTGACCAACCCAACGAGACGAGGCAACATGAGTTGCGTAGTGTGCAACATTCATAGGTTGGAGGGCTAGTTCCGTGTGTGGGGGTTTGTGCTTTCAATCATTTCCTTGAGGTTGGATGGCGAGAAGTTCTGAGTTGGTATTCGGTGGAGTGGGCTAGGCATATGGAGTCGGTTATAGGCCAAAGTGAGATTCAACAGGCATGTTCAGGCATCAGGGATACTGGAGGCCTAGGTTGGCATTGGGATCCAGGTGGAATTACCTACCATTTTCTAGATACACATATTGAATATGGCATTTGTGGTATAGGTCACCTAGTTGTCGAGCACACACATTTGCTAAGAAAATTTCAGTCAACACCAGTGGCTAGTCAGTGTGTGAGGGAATCCATGAGTCATTGGGTTATGCTAGTTATGCATGGGGTCACAAGATAATTAACATACTCTAGTAGGATATTGTTGGAGGAGGTGGCATTGGAAGGCCACTAGAAAATGCCTTCTATGCGGCCAGGGATTCTCCATAGTTATGTAGGGAATAGAGGACACGAATGAGAAGAGAAGTGGTGGCATCACTATTGGTACCTAGGGAGATTCACTTCTGGGGCCCCTCTAAGAGGATTTGGAGGGGATATCCATTCATCGGAGGGTATGATGATGTGATGATGGAGGTGATGATGATAGTCGGGTGCGCGCTGACATGTACCAGTCACATCTTTAGGCCATGACATCCATGGATGTGTAGGAGCATATAGTGATGAGAAGTGGCCTACAGAGGAGCACGAAGATGCATGGTTATTTGTTGTAGAATGTTTGCATGGGTTGTGGAGTAGGACAAACGACTCCCATCACACTGAGTACACATGGGGAGTGCAAGGTACAATGACATATGCAGGATACAAGATGATATAGGACAGTCCAATAGTAGCACGGGGTATCTAATGGTGTACAGGGATAGGCCGCAAGGTACAATGGCATGTCATGGAGTACGAGGATACTTCATGGTATGTAGTGGAATATGGTGTGAAACAGTGGGATCTTGTAGTGTTTCCTCTAAGGAGACTTATGGAAAGGGACATTAGGTGTACCTTTGGGTGTAGCTCACTCTGGATCAATGAGGACACAATTGAGCTTCTAGGGATGCCACGTTCAACAGAGAAAGGTCTTCAATTGGGTTGTCAGCAGATCCAAGGCAGAGAGAGGGACATCCATAGGATTACTCTTCGGTATCCCTGTAGACTATTGATCATACCCTTGGGGACCTACCCGCCCATCACTCTCCAGTGTTGTTTATGGTCACAGAGCATTTGGTTTCTGCCCCTTGATGCTTTTCATTCAGGAAACAGAACATGGGAGGCCCACCTTAAGTAGTTGGATGAGGCACCGTATGTCATGGGTAGGGAGGAGACTCTCTAGTTGAGACATTTGGCGGAGGCATGAGTTGATGGATATAGGTTTAGGGATGGTGTGGTTTATTGTTGAGGTAGCATAGGTTCCACTCTTGGGCTCACACCTAGGGAGTCGACTGTGAGGGAGTTGCATGATGCACTTCTTGTGAGACCGTCTAAGGTGTTACAGGAGCTTGAAGGATAGTCGATGGTAGACTTCATCTACAGGAGGGTACCCAGATTCTGATTAGTGTCCAAGTGTATCATAAAGAGATGGGATAGAAAATTTCACTACATGGTCTGGCAGGAGCAAGGCATATTGGCATGCCTGGGACAAATTCGTGATACTTTGGGTCCACCTATGGTATACATAAAAAAGTCAAAGATGAGGACTGAATGGGCTCTATCAGGTAGTAGTGCTATGCAATGACAACCCATAAGGTGTGGGAGTTGTGGACCTCTAGTATGGTTATGGGAACCAGGGATCAAGTTTATGTGGGGGACACTCCACGAGTACGGTCGGGATAGCTGGGGATTTGGTTCATTATCAGGTTGACACATGGGGGATCATTAAGGTCTTCATCATATGGCAAGGTAGGTGAGTGTTTAGGATTGGGGCCAATCATGGAGTGATAGGCACATGCATTGTTGATTCCTCTTGGCAGGTTGGGCATAGCCTCAATCATCAAATATATTATGGACGAGAGTTTCAGGAGATGAGGCTCTAGTATGAGCATGTTAGACAATTAGTCGTGACTAGAGTGTCATAGGGACTACATGACAATTTCTTCCTACGATGGGCTTGGGACCCTAACATCAAAGTACTTGATAGTTCAGCTACCATTGGGGGTGAGGTGGGTTTGGCAGGGGGAGATCATTTTGACCTCCCATTGGATTTTAGTGATTCTTTATTGGCATGGGGTACTTCATCAACATGGAGGGATGATCAAGGGGGGGAATTCAGGGGAAGCTCATGTAGACAAGGATTTATATCCACAGGAGTTGGATTGTATCTTTGGGTGCCAACCCTTTGAGTAATGAGATGGATGTCTCATCATAGTAGTTGCACGGGGAGATAGAAAAGACTTTATATGATCATGTTTCTTTCTTTGCTGATCGTATGTAGATGGCTTTGGGTGCCTATACTAGGTTGGAAAATGAGTGGAGCAATAGGTGATTCACGTTTACCAGGATGGCTTAGGGTCCTAGTATCGAGGGACTCCTTCATGGAAGGATAATGTTGGTGATAACGATGACTCAGTGGCACCTTTGGGACTTTGGTATCATTTGCAGTAGTATTTGGGACAAGAAATTTTTGGTGGGGAGGACTATCATGTACCCAATTAATAGTTTTGCTAAGGGAATTCTCAATTTTGTAATTTTTGGTAGTTAATAAATATTTGGCATATAAACTTAGGAAAAGTGGGTGAAAAAGGAAAGTTTATAAAGGTGCCACCCCTAAACATTAGAGAATCCAATAAATTCGATGGGAAGTGGAGAGTGGGGGAAAATCCAAGGGAATACACACCCCTTGGAGGAATTTGAATTGGGTGAGAGAGGGAATTTGATGGGTGGAGCCCGTAAGGAGCATGAGGGATGGATAGCTATAAATTGGAGGTGAGGATCTCATTTAAGGGGATTTTGATCATTTGACAAACTTTGTTGTTGCTCAAGCTATTCAGTTGAGTCATAAGTGTTGTTGAGCATCAAAGTTTTGGTGGAATATGAGTGCCACCCTAGGAAGGTTTCACCATTGCCTTGTGGAGGCAGGGAGAGGCATAACATATGTTCCACAAATTTTCTGAGCTAAATTGGGACGCAGAATCAGAGCTACACTATCCTTTGGGGAGTTAGTGCTAGGAATAGAAGCCACACCATTTGTTGGACACTAATTGTAGAATTTGTAGGAGGAGAGGAGAGAATTGCAGAGCAGAAGTCAGCCCTTCTCACTAGTACAGATTTCACTTGTCGAGCCTACACAATTACTACCCAGGCCTGTGTAGTATTTGAGAGGGAGTTGTTGTGGGTGGTCTTGGTCAGATGTATTTGGAGTTGGGATATTGTGTGGGAGTTAAAAGGGATCCAAGGGGATATTTTCCACTATTTTGGAGCGTTGTAAAGACAGAAATCCTTGCAGACTAAAATTCACTGGTAGTGGAGAAGTGTTGGGAATTTGGGGTCAATTTTGGAGCATCAAAAATAGAGAAAAACCTTCTGGGTTTTTTTGGGTTTTTGACAAGTTTCACATATCTAAATTTGTAGAATTTTCTGGGCAGATTTGAGGGGTCAAATCAGGGTCTCAACACAACCAACAATGTAGAATTACTAGGGCAAGCACAAATTTCTGGAAGATAAACTCCTGCAAAAGTTGGGCATTGATATATCGACCACCTGAGGCTTGTAGATTGCCTTGTACAACCCTAGGTTCACTCTTTCTATTTCGCATTGTACTCTAGTGGTTATATATAATAAAATTTCCCATTTTGGCATGTTTGGAAGCATTTCTAGTTTATTGGTGTTTACTGAATTTTTTTTATGCTAAATTGTCTTGCATGTTTTTGTTATCATTGTAATTTTTTCCATTAGGAATATTACATTAACCTTTTGAAGAAGGTTAGCCCCCTCTTAATATTGGACTTGTTCACCACCCTTTTCTCCATATCATCATGATGTCATACCTATCAAACTCAAAAATTGGATTTTTTTTACAACAAAAGAAATTAGTTAGGGTTTCATTTTCTAGGGTTTTCCAATCCAAGTCTCATCTAAGGTTTATGAACCCTAGATATTAAAAACATTCAATACGTTACAAACTATAATATCTACAAACTCGAGATTCTTTACAATAACCAAGGTATACCATGAAAATATTCTATAAATATGCTGCAAAACCCTCATGCATTCCATTTCTTGATCTCAATACCTAACCTTCACATGCTAGGAGTGCTACCATATCAACAACTACATGTCACTATGTCTAATTTATATCTATGTAGACCCTTTTCAAATGACCATTAGGAATTAGAGAACAATTATACATACCTTTGTAATTTTACCTTATCTCTTCTTTGCAAATATTTGGTTCTTCTTCAAGTTTCAATTCCAATCATACTTCAATAAACTTATATATTCAACATGAGTCCCTCAGTTCATCATCCTTCAAGATAGGGTATGATCTAAAGTCATTTTCCACAGTTTTTCAAGATCTCAACTTTGATACTTCTAGTCCCTTCTTCAAACAGGGTGGCTCAAATTTCTATGCATCCAATTGTGATTTAATCCTAAAAATATTCCTTTTAGGTGAGCCTCATTGATGGAGTAAGTCCTTCTTCTATGTATATGACTACTTCTCATATTTATAACGTAGAGATAAGATTCATCAATCATTATATGTAATTCATAAAATCTTGGTTCATTTGTGCTTCAGATATGTACTTCAAGTACTTCAAATTCATGGTTTCTTTTTTAGAGTTTTGATTTATTCTAAATAAATCGGTTTCATGATGACATCCATCATATCTTACGGTTATTATACATACTTAGCAGTCCATCGCTTTTCATATTGTAGTTGTACATTATAGGTATGAGAACATTCTTTCATACTTCTATATTATTTTTATTGTGAGAATCCTTCGATCATACGACAATATTACTATCACTAGTCGGCTCACATTCCTTACAGTTTAACCTCAACCCTATTTATCAGCACTGTTCTCTCTCTCCTTTGTAAATCAAGTCTTGATGATGAGTCTTGGTATAGACTCAAAACGTCAACAAAGAAAAATGAATATTGTGGATTTTCCGAGTTTAGATTCTAAAAAACCGAACCACAGAAATCTGCAATCCATTATTACTATCACTGTCATCCATTTAAGTTACTATTATTCAGTAGGGTCAAAGAACATTGTGTTAGGGTTAATATCCAATCTTCACTACATATGAGCCATATAGTGTTTGATGCCACAAACCATTATAAAGTGAGACTATTGTAATGTTGAAAGGTCATCAAATACTGGCGTGATCTATAGAGAACTAATTCCATTTGCACCACAAATTAATCATGGTATTCAATTTTACTACCATTGTATATATTCCACAATGCACAAAGATATATTGCTAACACTATTGAGATGTCGCTATATAACAGAGGGCCACCATAAAAAATGTGAACCCCATGATAATGATGCCATAGACTGTGAGCCTTTGAGTGTTAATGTGAGCCATGGTGTATTGAAATCGAGCCTCAAAGCATATACATCAAGCCTCTATCAGTCATTTATATATGAATTATAGAAGGATGTGCGAGCCAACTTGAATATAATATTAGCCATAAGATTGTGTATATGTGTCAACCTGTCAATATGATGAGAGTCATCACAGAGTTAAGAAAGCGAGCTACTGTGTAAAAATTACAGCCACAGGAAAAATGTGATCTACTAACATATATAAGATGCACAATTAGGTAGAATAATTCACAGGTAATTGTGATCTAGAGTGAGCCAGATTTGTTATGCGAGCTATTGTGAGAGTGAGCCACTTTGTAGTGTGATCACTATAATGTTGTGTGTAAACAACAACAAAACAAAAATCCACTTGTATAGAGCAACCCATAGAGTCATGATACAAATGTGTATAGCAATCCAAGGTAGAGTCACGATGTCACTATGTATAGTGAGGCCTTAGATACGATGCAACTATTGATATGTGACCACCGAGAATTGATTCTATAGAGCGAGCCCAAAATTAATATATCGGGCCACTGAAATTTATATATTAAACTACTAAATAGATGTGAGCCCAGGAATGTGGAATGTGAGCTTCCATAGAGGATTCAAATTCCATACAAAATGTCTTATGAACCTTCCATAAAAAATTTCATCTGAATCTTATGGAGAATGTCTTACAAACCTTTTCAAACAGAATTTCATTTGGATCATAGAAGATGTTATGATATGAACCACAAATGATGGTTTATAGAGTGACGATCTCAAGATGCCAACTAGAGTGATCTTTGGCCAACCTTTTCACCACCTTAGCTCTGATCCCATGTTGAGAAATTAGTTTGACTGTAAATTAGTGTAGATTTCTCTTCTTTGATAATTGCTTGTGAATGTTATTTCCATTCTTATTAATGTTTATTATGTCTTCTTCATAAAAAAATTACCAAACATAGAAAACATGAAGATCACAAGAATACAAGCAACACAAGATATAGGCTCCAAGCCAGGGAAAAACCCCTCCTAGGGAAAACCAAAACAAAAAAGGTTTATATAAAATCATATCAAAGTGAGAAATTCAAGACTCGTGATCATAAAAAGACTCCAACCCTCAAGATGTTGAGTCAATCCCTCCTTATTCATAGAAAATCCATAAACAACAAGAGACCAACAACATGTGCAACATTGGAAATAGACCTTCAACAAGAGATGTGTCGAGGCAAGACTTCCACAAATTCGAGCTTAAGAGAAATCCTTATTTTCTTGTCAATTTCATACTTCGACCCTCCTTCCTTCTGCAATATTTCATAGCCAATCATGCAAATTGTGTGTCCAAATGAGCTCAATTATCCCTCTATTTTCATTTTCTAGAGGGGTTTGAATAGATGTGTCTTTTGGGGCAGTGCCAACTTGGAATATAGAGGAAATTTTGACCCAAATTACATATTTGAAAAATATGTTTCTAAGTTATAAATAAGCCTTTGAATTTGACCAATACAAATAATAATGAGCATGAAGAATGCGCTTGAGTAAAATAATAATTTTAACTTGAGCATGAAACCCATGCTTGAAAAATAAAATTTTCTTTTTTTTCTTTTTGATTTTACATAGAATATACAATGAAATAAGTACAAATATAATTATGAATATCAAACCTAATTACACTTTCCAACACCCTCGAGCTTCAATGGGCTGCAAGCCAACAAAACATTCTATTAAATTTTTCTATTTTTGTCCACTACAACTCCTCACTCTATCTCTTCACTACATGAGTCAAGCTGTAGTATGGGACATAAAGACCCCTTTTTTGATATTCTGTTGGAAGTTAGTATTACCTCCTTTCTTATCCATTAGGTGGGAGGTATTTACTTTGCTCATTAATTAAACTCACTCTCCCCATATTCCTAAGACAACATCCTATCTTTCTGGTAGATTATCAATAAATTTTCCACAATTTAATAATATAATCCTCATATAATATTCCTAGGTCTTACATTGTCCAAGGGTGAAAAGATACAACCATTGGCTTGCAATCCATAACTTTTCTTTAAACATTTGCAACCTCAATATTATTTTCCAAATTTTTATTAATAATTTAAAAACATGTTTACATAAAGAAACTATCAGTAACAAAGTACTGACAAACCAATTCCATTTAATCCTTAAGGTCAAGACATTAGTACACTTGACATATAAAATATTCACAAATAAGACTAAGTCAAGGGATATCACACCCTCCCCCACTTGAGTTTGACAACGTCCTATTGTTTTTCTAGATTTCAACCTAGTCTTATAATAAATGTGGACATGTTTCTTTAAAAGAATCTTCCAATTCCCAAGTTGCCTCCTTCAGGATAAAGTGTTTCCACTATACTTTGACTTTGGATATGGCTCTATTCTATAGCATGAATTACCTCCAGTCTAGAATGCATAATGGTTCTGCCAAAAATTCTTCCTTTGGTTCTACCTATACCACATTCCAATCAATTATGTGTGTTGGATAATATACCTACTTTCTTAATAAAGACACATGAAAAACATCATGAAATTTTATTCTTACTAGTAATGCAAGTTGATAAGAAACTAGACCTGTCCTTGCTAACACTTCAAAGGGTCCAAAAAATATGGGTGAAAGCTTGGTACAACTACTAAGTCTAAGATTACTTTTCTTAGGTTTCACTTTCAAATAAATATGGTCACCAAAATTAAACAATTTGTGAACTCTCTTTAAATCTCTGTAGCTTTTATACTGGTCATGATCTATTTTCAAATTCCGTTTAACCCATTTGACTATTTCTTTGATTTGTTTTAGTATATTTGGTCATAAAACCAACCCGTCTTCAGGATGATCCCAACTTAAAGGAACTTTACACGGTATCCTATAAATTACTTCAAAAAGGCTCATCTTTAGGGAAGTTTGATAACCATTATTGTAGGAAAATTTTTCTAAATGTAAATAATCTTCCCACTTAGTGGGCCTATCCATAACATACATTCACAACATATTCTCCAGGATATCATTTGTCATTTCTATTTGACCATCAATATGGGGATGATAGGCTATGCTAAAATTCAACTTCAAACCCATTCCTTCAAATAATCCTTTCCAAAACTTAGAATTAAATTTCACATCACAATCTAAAATTACAGGCTTAGGCATACCACCTAATCTAAAGATATCCCTCATGAATATCTCTTCTATATTAATGGAAGCTAAATTAGACTTTACATGTATGAAATGTGCTTACTTACTAAGTTTTTCTACCACAACCATTATAGAGTCATGTTTTTTTATTGTTTTTGGCAAACCAATGATAAAATTCATGGATATTACCTCCCATTTCGACTTTGGGATGGGTAAAGACTATAACAATCCAACCAGATGTTGTTGGGAAACGTTAACTTGCTGAAATTCTAAAAATTTTGTTACATATTATGTTGATTCTGACTTCATATTAGAGCAATAGAAGACTTTTCTTAACATGGATTTTTGATAGCCAGAATGTCTAGGTGTAGGATTTTTATGTAACTCATCAAGGATAAATAGTTTTATATTTTTATCACTGGGTATGTAAACTCTCTCTCTCTCTCTCTCTCTCTCTCTCTCTTCTCTCTCCTCTTCTCTCTCTCTCTCTCTCTCTCTCTATATATATATATATATAATAGTATATATATATATATATATATATTATTATTATATATAATATATATATATATTATATAATATATATATATATATATATATTATATAGATATATATTATTATATAAATATATATTATATATATATATATATATATAATATAAATAAATATAATATATATATATATATATATATATATATATATATATAATCATCAAACCCTCTTCATTAATGAAAAAAATTTCCTTCTCATTGGGAGAGTATTTTTTTTCCCTTAATTTTAACATTTTCTTCATCAAAATATGTAAATGTCTTTAATTTTTAAGTCAAATCTATTTGCCAACTACTTGCGGAAATAATAAAAATATGATTTAATTCCCTACTCAAAGCATATGATATTTTATCACTGGGTATGTAAACTAACTCTCTTTCTCTCTCTCTCTCTTTTTATCACTGGGTATGTAAACTCTCTCTCTCTCTCTCTCTCTCTCTCTCTCCCTCTCTCTCTCTCTCTCTCTCTTATATCATCAAACCCTCTTCATTAACTGAAAAATCATTTCCTTCCTCATTTGGAGAGTATATTTTTTTCCCTTAATTTTAACATTTTCTTCATCAAAATATGTAATTGTCTTTAATTTTTAAGTCAAATCTATTTGCCAACTACTTGCGGAAATAATAAAAATATGATTTAATTCCCTACTCAAAGCATATGATATTTTATTTTCCTTTCCATTAATGTGTATTATTTCGAAATCATACTCACTAAGGAATGCCAATCATCAGGCTTGCCTAGCATTTAAGTTTCTCTAGTCAAAGAGATATTTAAGGTTGATATTATCAGTTTTTAGCTAAAATATCCTCCCTATAAGGTAATGCCACCACATTTTCAAGGCATGGATAATAGTTTCTGATTGCAGATCATGGGTTGCATAATTATTCTCATAATCTTTAAGTTTTTGAGATTCATAACTTACCACATGACCCTTTTGCATTAATACTTCCCCCCCACAAACCTTCTTTACAAGCATCAATACATACTACAAAGTATTTTTTGGGGTTAATTATCTTTAAAATTGGTGCAATAGCTTATAATAGCTTCAATTTTTCAAAGTTACCATTTTTTATTTCAATAAAATTCACTTCCATTCTTTTGTAAGGAAGTGATTGGGTAAGCTAATTTGGAAAATACTTTGGTGAACCTCCTATAATAACCCTCGATCCCCATGAAGGACCTAATGCCAGCCACATCCTTAGGTATTGGCCATTCCATAATGGGCTTTAACTTCTCTAGATATGCAACAATCCTACTTTCAGATATAACATGCATCAAACAATGAATCTATGTTTGATAAAATTCACATTTTCTAAACTTGGAATACTGTTCATTTTATATAAGTGTTTGGAGAACCATTTCCAAATGTTGATCATGTCCCTTGTTCTTATAATAGAATAATATGTCATTAATAAATACAATGAAAATTTTGTCTAAATAAGGCCTAAGCACAATATTCATTAGACACATAAAATTGGTTGGTGCATTAGTGATTCTGAAAGCAAGTATGACAAACTCATAATTCCCATTCTCTATCTTCAAAGTTGTCTTATGAATGTCTTCATCTTTGATCCCAATCTGATTATAACAATATATTAGGTCAATATTTGAGAAGATAATAGTTCCTTTGACATGATCAAACATGTCATCAATCCTAGGTAATGTATACTTATTCTTGATTGTCATTTTGTTAATTTTTTGGTAGTCTATGTAGTGTCTATGGGTTCCATCCTTCTTCTTCACAAATACGACTGATACACCCCAAGGCGACACACTTGGTCTAATATATTTCTTTTATAACTGCTCTTGTAGATGCATTTTTAGTTCCATCAATTCTAGAACACTCATTCTGTATGGAGCTTTAGATGTTGGGACTGCTTTAGGGATAATATATATAGTGAAATCTATGTCCCTTCATGGAGGTAGTCCTGAGATTTACTCAGGAAAAATGTCCTTATACCTTTCTAGGATGGGATAATCTTCTATGGAATATTTCTTATTATTGTTAGAAATATCTTCAATATGAACTACATACATTTTTCATCCACTTCGAATGCATTGCATTAAATATAAGGAAAATATTTTCCTTACTGAAATGGCCCTTGTGAAGTAGGAAAGTGTTCCCTCTGTGGACAGAGGCAACCCCTCTAGCCCTAGAGTGGGTCTAGTCACATCAAAGAGAAAGCAACAATTGATTCCCTTAAATAGTCATCATTGGAGGCCTACCTCAAACCGGTAGTTGATGACGTTCCGTTGTGTTGCTCCAGCTTTTTTTTCTTTCTCCTCAATGAGCAATCAACCTGAAACACCACAAGAAAACAACAGAGCATGTAACTTAGAACAATAATGATCTATTTACTTATAAAGTAAAGAAATCATAAGCTATCAAGTGAATTGTACACAAGATATAGGAAATCATCATTGATTGTATTAAAATGAATCAAGAGCAAAGCTTACAACCAAGTCTTGATGTTGCAAGCCTTCTCGGAGGGTCTAGCCAGTATGTTTCTTCAAGCATTCACTCTCAAATGGGTCTCCCAGATAGATAATATATCTCTCTCACTCACAAGATTTAATACAACATTTAGGCACTCCACAACCTCTTACCAAACTATTAGCAATCCCACACTTGTCACACTCACACCAAAGCTATCTACTAAACTCAAAGAACCAACAACACTGTCCAACTAAAAGAACTAGCATATCATAGCAATGGTGAGTGATTTTATAGGAGAAGGAGTCTCCATGAAATGAGGGAGAGGGAGCTTATCCTCAAGGGAGGTTGCACAAAAGATGGAACCACCATCCCAGAGGAGGAAGGGTGACCCAAACTAACCCAACAAATAGCTCTAGAGACATCTAGAAGGTCGACTATTTGAACAAATTCACCCAATCTGGATCGTCGTTAGTCGTGAACTAAGTCTCAGCAATGGCATCGCCAATAGGCAATGCATGCAGACCAATCGTCGCGATAAATAGCTGGCAGCCTCGCACTGGGCCCTAAAATTTGACCGTCACAAGAAATAGGTGTACACTTGTGACGGTGTCACGATGAGATTGTTTATGACAGGGGATCATTGCGTATATTAAAGGCTTCACACGACGAGTAAAAAACATAGGGAATAAGGGTCAACTTTCAGCATCAGAGAGCATTTGCTTAATATTCTTTCATGAGTGGGAAGATATGAGCATGTTTATTTAACACATGACAGAACAGAGGGACTGAGATGAGGACAGTGACAAATTACTATGTAACAGATGCCCCATAAAGCATGAAGCTTGAGAGAGTGGGAGGGGTGAAATGCTTTATGAAACCGTCTAAACTGGAACACCACCTTGAAGAACCTGCAGGCGCAAGTACAACTGATATCTTTGAGAGTGAAGTACATGTAGTCTAGGCATGGGCGTAGCCATCCAAAACACATATGAAACTTGGTCTGTGGTATGGACGCAGCCACCCAATTGATAAGACCAAGTATAATGATAAAGGTATGGTCGCAGCCATCCATGAAGACTCAGGTATGGTCGTAGCCATCCAATCAAAGAGTCATGTATGTAATCACAAACCAATCCATGCAGCCCAAACATATGTAAGCTTAGTCTAGGGTCTTGAAACCCTAATCAATCTTAGTACAAATTCTAGCATGTGAACAAATGTGCTAAAGTCGAGCATGATAGAAAGTCGCTTGATTACCGGTCAATGATGAAAACTGTTAACAAGCGCGAGAGAAACCACCAATGATGCCAATGGCTCTTAAGGTACTGTTCAGTACAATCCACTAAGTGTGAAAAATGAGTTGAAGTCAAACACTCGTAGAATCACCCAATCGAAGAACAATGATGAAAGTCTATCATCAAGCACGAAGAACTTGCTGTTGAGGCATTCAAGCTCCAAGGTATCGAAGGGGATCTCTAGACCTATCTCCTGGATAATGAGTTGGTGTCGACAGGAGATGATTCATCGCATGAGGGCCATAATTTTTCCCCCATCAACGATGTGAGATAAGGAACAAGTGGTAGATGGTGAAACAGAGCATCAGAGGAGGAGGTAAGGGTGTAAATTGCAAAAGGATTATACTCTTGAACATATCGGTGACACGACTCTGGAATGTGGCAGCATTTTGGTACCAAGGGATCGAAAGTCTGATGGAGACAACATGGATTAGATGGAATGAGGCAAAATGGCAACCCAAAACCCCAGAAGGCCAATGACGATGTGAGGATATCCCAACACGACGAGAAGCAAAAGTGTCGATGTTCAAGAGTGACTAGTTGCCATAGGTAACTAATGATGACTTCCAAAATTCCCCCCCCACCATTGCTGGCGAGTACCGCAATTATTTTTGAAAAACTAGCTTGAAGGGGATAGCATATGCTTGTAATATAAGTTCGACCTTCAGACGAATCCAACCTAGTAATATTTTAATGAGCCCCAAGGAGGAGAAGCTCAAGTTTCATCATGGTGACGAGTCCAATGTTGTCATGGTTTAACGAGTCCAACACAGGTAAAACTTGGAGTCTTTTTCATGTTTAGAGAGTTTGAAAAAGACATGAAAAATAAAACTCTAGGGGGGTTCTTTTTCGTAAATGTGTGTCCCTCGAGCCCGAAAAAGTAGAAAACAATACCTGAGAGAACCGCTTGACCTATTATGACCAAGGAGTACTTTCTGTAATTAGTGGCTCTGATTCGAAAAAGTAAAAAAGTGATTGAAGACACGTCGTTTCATAACTAGTATTGAACTCGAAACGACAAAAGTCTGGTGATCTTTTCATGTTTATACGGTTAGAAAAGAACTGAAAGTGGATCGCCTTTTACTTTTTTTAACTAGTTAAAAGGGAAAACTCGGAAATCTTTTTGTATTTTGTAAGTCGGGAAAGGGCTTAAAGAAGACTTGTCCTAGAGGAACGAGTGGTAAAAGGGTAGCAACTGGTTTCGGCAATGTTGGAACTACTCAAAACATGTAATGGTCAAGAGGCTAGCTAATAAAACCACTCATCACTGTGGTCCCTTAGGAAAGGACAAACAATCAAGTGAAAACATACGATCGGCCAAAGAGATGGTGGCGATGGAATGAAACAACCAAGGCTCATTTAGCATATAAAAAATAGCAACCACGAGGTGTGAATCGAGTATGGGTTCATGTTTACACAAGCTTGAACCATGGAGAACTCTGCTTGGATTTGGTTTCATGTTTACACAAGCTTGAAACCAAAAACTATGCTTGTTATAAGTTTGCATGCCCCTAGCATAATGACGCAAATCGAGGTACATGCCCCCGAAGCTTCATTGCATTCAACGAGATGGATGGAATGAAGTTTCACTTTCGAGATCTTGGAAAGACTCGGCTCAGATTTTACGAGATCTTAATCAAAGACTCGATTTGGAAATGGAGGTGTTTCATTTTTTAATGAGGTTGACACAGTAAAAGAACTATCCTCATAACCCTTGTTTCACTTTTTAATGAGCTTGACACAAGACAAGGAACTATGCTCGATGATCCTTGTTTCATTTTTTAACGAGGTTGACACAAGATCAAACTATCCTCAGGACTCCTGATTCAGTGACCATATGAGAACATGACTCCCAAGAGATCTTCACTAGAAGGAAGAACCATGCTCTAGGATGAACACATGTCATTAGACACAAATGACAGATCGGGTTCCAATGCCCCGAGTACATGATGTACGAGACCATCTGCATGATCATCAGCAAAAGTGGAGATGGAACGGGTAGCCACATAATTGACTTGTGGCAAAGAAGGGGTTGCTTGTAGACAAGAGCTGATATGGGATGATGGTGGTATAGGAGGCACTGGGGGACTAAAGAATGACAATTGATCTATAGTCACCATTCTTCCATTGTGCGGAAAGCAAACCACATAGAAAAGTGAAGAAGCAGGAGCTCCCATGGCATAAATATAATCACAGCCAAGGAGAAGACTGAAATCTAAAGCACCTTGGACAATCATCATGTCTATATAGATGGTTTTGCCTCCCAAAGTAAAATGGAACTTTGGAAGGATCCCTTAAGGTTGATTGGTTCCTCCGTCAAATGCCAACAGATTCTGCGTGACCAACACAAGCTGTGGGGAGCCCAAAGCTTGCCAAGTGGTGAAAGGCATGAGGCTAACTGACGCACCTTCATCCAAGATAGTGCTAGGTACTACCTTATCATAGGCATGTACTGTAATCTAGAAAGGCACGTAGGATGGAAGGTGGAATGCAGTCAAATGACTCCAGTCGAAGGAAATGACTGAACTACTTGGTGGGGGTATCATATGATTTCCCCCATGCTCAACAGGAACTGGAGAAGGACCCTCTGAATCAACTGGGATAGGAGGGTCATTCTCAAACTTAGGAGAATTTGACAAGATGAGAAGAACATGAGCAGTATAATCATGATGCTCTTCTAGAACAGAGTGATCAACAGGTGGTGAATCCAAGTCGACACTCTCTCTGACCAGTGGTTGGTCTAGAATAGGCTTAGCAGAGCTAGGTGCATGAAGATGAGGGTGGAAAAGAGAAGAATCTAAGTTAATCTCTTTTTCAACTGGGAGAAGGTCTGAAGAGAGACTCTGATAACCAACTAGAAGTGGAGGCGAAGAAGTTGTAAGACTTTCCAAAACGGCGGAAGCTTTATCCATGAGTGGACAAAGGTGAAGGGGATGGTTACCTTCACATAGCCTACAGGGGAATCGAATTTTCCCTTTCTTCTTACCACTACCAGTTGATGGGGTAACACTGTCATGAGCTGTAGAGGACGATGAGGGATGAACCAGATCATTAGACCATGCTTCTAAGATCCTAGGAATACCAGGACAATCACGAAGAAGATGGTCGCCCTTGCACAACTTACAATGAAACTTAACCTTCCGCGAAGGAGCAGAAGGTGTTCCGACCTGAGATGCACTCAGAGCAATAGCTGCACAGGTGCCCTCGTGTTTATTGGACTTCTTCTTCTTCTTCTTAGTCTCCTGGTTACTAGATGTCAAACTTTCACTAGGCGAAGGAGGAGATGAAGGTGAAGAAATAGGGGAAGAAGGCACAGGCTCAACCTTGGAATCAACATGTCGTGATTCAGATGAAGGAGAGAGTGGAACAGGAGTCATGAAGCTCGAGACCACTGAGGTTGAAAACAACCAAACGGGCAGATCGATGGTTAACCCAGGCAAAGACAATGTTGCCATATACGGAGCACCAGCATTTCCAAAAGGTGGAAACAGACCAAGATTTCCATCTGGGGGAAGACCTAGGCCGCTAGACTCAGGGAATGTTTCCATCGGGAATGAACCTGAAAAACACTCACACTTTAACCAAAAGCTTGAACTATTACCAGGAATATTTCGTGGGAAGTAAATTTTATGACATAGGAACAAAACTTGACCTTTTCATGTTTCAAGAGTCGAGAAAAGGACGAAAATGTGACTCTATCTCTTTCGAGGTTTAATGAGCCTGAAAGGACAAGTGCTCAGATGGACCTTTTCTTTTAAGGAGTCGAAAAGGAACGAAAGTGACTACTCTGGAGAACTAGGCAAAAGGTTAACCAGACAAACTGTAAAACTACATATACACCTTGGTGATATAGAAATGACCAAGGACTTTCCGTACAACAGTCAATCTTCCTGAATGCTATGTTCGGTGCATTATGATTCGCAAAGTAGCAGACACAGCTTCCTATGGATGTAGGATGATAACCTAGTGGGGTCTCCCGATATATACTCGAGGGTACTAGGAGCACAAGCCCGTACTAGCAACTATTGAGTCACAAAAGGAGGAATCACCCAACCTTAAGCGAAAACAATAGTGACTAGGTTTAATGACGTCAGAGCATGTCTCTAGCCTAGACCTCTAAACAATGTGCATTAAGTTACAATGCGTTGTTAAGTTCATTCAGTTAATTTTAGAGTTGATCTTGAATTAAGTTTCCGTTTCCAAGCCCTACTGTATGTATATCAAAAACCCTAGGATGCAACTAGAATGAGTAAAGCATCTTTCATTTCAATGAACACCTACTTACAGAAAGGTAGAAAGTTCATTCCCAAACCAAGACAAAACCAAGACAAGCAAATGCAAGCGCTAAGAAACATAATGCATCAATACACTAATCTCACGATGCATCGACACTACTAATGAAAGATTTAGAGATCACTTTTCAATTTTTCATACATGAAAATTTGAAATGCACATATACTTTCACTTTCGTATATCAAATGGATGCAATCCCTTAATTTTTCTTTGTTTTGAATTTAAAGAGACAAACAAGCAAGTGTGAACTGATTGATCCAAACAATTGTGATCTATGCTTGGTAGTGAAGAAATCGAATCAATATCAAAAATTGGTTCAATAATCGACACTAAAAAATCAATCAGCAAGAAAACAAGCAATGAAAAAGCCTCAAGCAAATCAATAAGATGGTCGTGGATGAACCTTGGAAAGAAAAGTAACCCAGGCAAACGGTTTCTCGACGAAACCTTTAAAGAGCTAGGTCACACAGTCTAAAAACACAAGACTCACTCAATGAAACCAAAGAGACAGTACCCTAACCAAAAGCAATTAAAACAAGCTGATGGGAGAGAGGAAAAAAACAGGGTATAAAGAAGACTGGTGAATTCAGAAGGAAAAGTTGTAAAAACAACTTTACAAGAATCGTCGTAGGTGTTACACTGACAACTAGAGACGTCATCGTAGGTGTTACACTGGCAACTAGATATGTCGTCACAAGTGTTACACTGACAACTAGATACTAGTTGCTAAAGTACACCTATTTTCAGAGACGGTCCGATTTGAGGAGTCGTCACGGGAATTAAACTAGAAACCTGAGACGAAAGCCAAATCGTCATGGGTACAAAGCTAGAACATCAGCGACGTCATCGCGACTGTTAGGCTATCTTCAACGATGATCTTACTTAAGAAAAAGACAAAGTAAAATCACCTAAATGACACCAGATTAATCTTCCAAGTAGTAAGGGGAATTCCTAGATTGATCCAAGCAACCTAAAAAACTGATGGTTTAACCCCAAAATTCAAGAGACACTAAAACAAAAAATAGATCAAGGGTGAACAAGAAGAAAACATACAAAGGACTCCCCAGCGGATTCGCCAACTTGTGAAGTAGGAAAGTGTTCCCTCTGCGGATAGAGGCAACCCCTCTAGCCCTAGAGTGGGTCTAGTCACATCAAAGACAAAACAACAATTGATTCCCTTAAATAGTCATTGTTGGAGGCCTACCTCAAACTGGTGGTTGATGACATTCCGTTGCGCTGCTCCAGCTTCTGTTTCTTTCTCCTCAATGAGAAATCAACCTGAAACACCACAAGAAAACAATAGAGCACGTAACCGAGAACAATAATGATTTATTTACTTATAAAGTCAAGAAATCATAAGCTATCAAGTAAATTGTACACAAGATATAGGAAATAATCATTGATTGTATTAAAATGAATCAAGAGCAAAGCTTACAATCAAGTCTTAACATCACAAGCCTTCTCGGAGGGTCCAGCTAGTATGTTTCTTCAAGCATTCACTCTCAAATGGGTCTACTAGATAGACAATATCTCTCTCTCTCACTCACAAGCTTTAATACAAATTTGAGGCACTCCACAACCTCTTACCAAACTATTAGAAATTCCACATTTGTCACACTCACACCAAAGCTATCTACTAAACTCAAAGAACTAGTAGCACTATCCAACTAAAAGAACTAGCAGATCATAGCAATGGTGAGTGATTTTATAGGAGAAGGAGTCTCCATGAAATGAGGGAGAGGGAGCTTATCCTCAAGGGAGGTTGTACAAAAGATAGAACCACCATCCCAGAGGAGTAAGGGCGACCCAAACTGACCCAACAACCAGCTCTAGAGACATCTAGAAGGCCGACTATTTTAACAAATTCACCCAATCTGGATCATCGCTAGTCGTGAACTAAGTCTCAGTGATGGCATCGCCAGTAGGCAATGCATGCAGACCAATCGTCGCAATAAATAGTTGGCAGCCTCGCGCCGGGCCCTAAAATTCTACCATCACGGGAAATAGGTGTACAGCTGCGACGATGTTGTGATGAGACTGTTTATGACAAGGGATCGTCACGTATATTAAAGGCTTACGTGTGACGAGGCAGAAACTTAGAGAATAAGGGTCAACTTTCAACATCAGAGAGCATTTTCTTAATCTTCTTTCATGAGTGGGAAGATATGAACATGCTTATTTAACACATGAGACAACAGAGGGACTGAGATGAGGAAAGTGACAAATTACTGTGTAACACTCCTATAATAACCCTCGATCCCCATGAAGGACCTAATACCAGCCACATCCTTAGGTATTTTCCATTCCATAATGGGCTTTAACTTCTCTAGATATGCAACAATCCTATTTTCAGATATAACATGCATCAAATAATGAATCTATGTTTGATAAAATTCACATTTTCTAAACTTGGAATACTGTTCATTTTATATAAGTGTTTGGAGAACCATTTGCAAATGTTGATCAGGTCCCTTGTTCTTATAATAGAATAAGATGTCATTAATAAATACAATGAAATTTTTTTCTAAATAAGGCCTAAGCACAATATTCATTAGACACATAAAACTGGTTGGTGCATTAGTGATTCTGAAAGCAAGTATGACGAACTCATAATTCCCATTCTCTATCTTCAAAATTGTCTTACGAATGTCTTAACCTTTGATCCCAATTTGATTATAACAATATCTTAGGTCAGTCTTTGAGAAGATAATAGTTCCTTTCACATCATCAAACATGTCATCAATCCTGGATAATGGATACTTATTCTTGATTTTCATTTTGTTAATATTTCGGTAGTCTATGTAGTGTCTAAGGGTTCCATCCTTCTTCTTCACAAATACGACTGATACACCCCAAGGTGACACACGTGATCTAATATATTTCTTTTATAACCACTCTTGTAGATGCATTTTTAGTTCCATCAATTCCGGAACACTCATTTTGTATGGAGCTTTAGATGTTAGGACTGCTCTAGGGATAATATATATAGTGAAATATATGTCCCTTCATGGAGGTAGTCCTGAGATTTACTTAGGAAAAATGTCCTTATACCTTTCTAGGATGGGATAACCTTCTATGGAATATTTCTTATTATTGTTAGAAATATCTTCAATATGAACTACATACATTTTGCATCCACTTCGAATGCATTGCATTAATTATAAGGAAAATATTTTCCTTACTAAAATGGCCCTTGGTACTCCTTTTATTGTACATGTTAACCCTTCATCATTGACACATATAAAATATTTTTCCAAATAGTTAAAGACTAACCTATATTTTTCTAGCCAATCCATGCCAATAAAGATAGCATATGATCCCAAAGGAGGAATATTCAAGTTTAGTTTAATGTGAAATCAATTTAAGTCTATTGAACAATATTTGCCAATCTCAGTAACCCTTCTTTTGGTTCCTATAGCTAATTGCACTAAAGAATATTTAGTTTGCTTTTATTTCTTAAGACCACATTTTTCAATGATGTAGGTGGATATTGGTGGCCGTCCGCCTATTCCATTTGGACCCCCACCATTGTTTCTTTCAATTTTTCATTTTCCTTATTTGTAGCACAATTTACTATTTCTGGCAGTTTTTCGAGTCCTAAATTTCCAGAGCCATTTTGAGGCCCTAAACAACGTTTTTGGAAAAACTTGGGCCAAAATGGGGCATAGACCCATGTTGTCCACTCAAAAGTTGTGGAACTCAGATAGATCTTTCTAACAAGGTATTGTGCGCATCAAACAAAGATCATATGCCAATGTTACAACCCCAAGAAGTTGATGTACCAATTTACCCAAATGGGGCCCATAGTTTAGCACTTCATCTCCTAGGGTTAGGTTTTTAGATGTTTAGGGTTTTACATTGTTTCTCAATAACAAATAGGCCTTTGAGCCTCATTGTAAGACAGTTCAGAGGCATTTAGTCTCCACATCTCTTGTCAGAGATAAGCTACCATTGCTCGAGCTAGTCTTATTTCCATTATGTTTGTAAGAATATTTCAGTATTTGATATTAATAAAATGAAGTGTTATTTCTATTTCATTTTTGTATTTATGGTTATATCTGTAATTTGTTGCTTTCTTGTTTAAATCCAGATTAGTTGTATCAGAGGGGGTCTGCTCTTTCTATGTTTTTTCTTTGCATGTCCCCAACGAGGTTGGGATATAAGGAGTTAGTGCTCAATCTGGTTGAAGCTTTGCAAGATCAGCCTCACAAACCCAGACTTCCGCCCACGGGGGCAGAAACTAAAGATGAGGGGGTAGGAGATCCTATCAAAATATTGCTAGAGGAGGCCCTCGAGAAAAAAAGGAACGTGATGATGGATAAATTTGTCCAGATCCTTCAATGGTTTCCCATCGATGGCGCATCCACATCCAACAGTCACTCTGGAGGCTCCACTCCTTTTAAGGTACAAGTAAACTTTGAGATTCCCATATCTGAGGGCCAAATAGATGCAGGCATCATAGATAAATGGTTACATATGCTAGAAGGATATTTTTCTATTGATGATTTTTCTAGCCCGGAAAATATTACTTTTTCTCTTCTCAAAGCCCCTCCCCACATCAAGGACTGGTGGGAAACCTACTGTGAGCAGAAGGATGAAAGTATGCCCTCACTGTTTTCAGTCGCACCCACTTGGAATTCGTTCCAGGACACCATCAAGGAGAAATACTACCCTGTCAAGAGCTATGAGGATAAATACATAAAGTGGACCATGCTGCGACAGGGAAGGGACCAAGATGTGCTAGAGTTTACCAATGTTTTTCATACCCTTCACACGAAGTTGGGTATCAAGGATTTTGAGAAACATTTGGTACTCAAGTAAGATGGATTCTTACACAAGTACATCCAAGATGGGATGGAGTTCTTGGACATCTCTTTTCTTAGCACGATTTACGATACACTGTCAAGATTGAGCAGAAGTTTAAACAGAAGAAGCGAGACTTTGGATCTGCGAACCTAAAAAAATGGAAATGTGACCCCAAACCGCAAAACAAAGGACAAAGCTAATGCGTGGCAGCCCAAGACAACCCACCAAATCTGCAAGAAAAAAACACCACGAAGCCAAAGAAGGACACGAGAAAGTGGTGTGCGTTCCATAAGAGCTCCACTCACAACACAAGTGAGTGTCAGGCCAAGCAGTCACTGGTGGCCGAGCTGAAGGCTTCAGAATCATATGCATTTCCAACCTTTAGTCAGAACCCGACAAGGGGAATGACAAAGGGAAGAATATTATTGATGTGGAGCCCAATGCCACTGTTGCCACCATGAAGATCCAAAAGGACGAACCTGAAGATCCATAGGAGGAGGATCACCTCTTCCACTCCCAAATGTGGGTAAAGGGTTCCCTGTTGCAATTCATTGTCAACAACGGGAGCCAAAAGAAACTTATTTCAGTAGAGGTCGTGAAGCAGTTGGGCTTACTAACCAGAACACACCCACAATCGTACACCATCAGGTTGCTTCACTAAGGATGAAATCTTTGCGTGAGCCAAAAATGTCGCTTTCCATACAACATCAAGCCCTTCAAAGATGAGGTATTGTGTGACATTGATCACCTTGAGGTTTGTGATGTATTATTAGGCCAACCATACTTGTGGAAGCGACATGTTGTGTATGAGTCAAGGCCTCACACTGTTATTGTTACTTTGGGAAATAAGTTATACAGGATACCAGAGGTAGCATCGCCTCCCACAAAACAATGTAGTAAGCTCATTTTCAAAACTGGGAAATTTGTTTTCCTAATGATACACCCTCAAGGAAAGAAGAAGAAGGTGGCCATGACCTCCAGACATGTCCCCTCCGCATGACAACAATAGATGGACAAGGTCGTGGAGGAATAAGAGGACATCTTCAACTCCCCCGCAAGGGTGCCTCTGCACTGTCAAGTCAAGCACTCCATCGATCTAACCCCAGGCATGTCGTTGCCCAATGGAACAATCTATTGATGCTCTGTTATGGAGAATGACGAAATCAAGAGGTAGATTCACGAGCTTCTGTAAAAAGGTCACATCCGGCCGAGTTCATCGCCTTGTGGGAGCTCAATCGTGGACTTGGAGATTCTGTATTGACTATCAGTTGCTGAACAAGATCATTGTCTGGAATAGGTACTCGATCACACAGATTAATGACCTTATGGACCAACTCAAGGGGGAAAATATTTCAGCAAGATTGACTTGAAGTCCAGATATCACCAGGTACCAATCAAACCCTCCGATGTGTGGAAAACTGCCTTCAAAGCCAAGGAGGACCTTTTCAAATGGCTGGCTATGCCTTTCGAGTTGAAGAATGACATCTTGTGGCCATTCACCAACTCATTTGTAGTGCTATACTTGGATGACATCCTTATATTTAGCCATAGTTGGGAAGAGCACCTCCACCACACCTGACAGGTTCTCCAAACAATGCGGCAACACAAGTTGTGTGTCAATTTGGAGAAATGCACTATTGGCATGACCCAGGTTCAATATCTGGGATACATTATTAATGAAAGGGGCATTATTGATGAAATGGGGGTGCATGTGGATCCGACCAAGATCCAAGACATTCAAGATTGGTTAGCCCCAACCACTCTAACAAAGCTCCACAGATTTCTAGGTCTTGCCAATTTCTAACACAAGTTTCTGTTTGGGTTCTCTCATATCACTTGGCCCTTGAGTCAAGTCACCAAGGGAGGATCGAGACATATGCCTCTGTGCTATTGGGGAAATCCTTACTCAACAGGGTCATCCAATGGCATATCATAGTGAGACACTTTTAGACACATAATGGAAATATCCCACTTATGACAAAGAGATGTATTCCACTTTGTAGGCCCGCTAACAATGGAAGCATTACATTTTGGGCAAGGAAATGGTCACCCACATAGACCACCGACCCATGCAGTTCATATAGATGCAAGGGGAGTTGTAGAATGATTGCCATCATAAGTGGTCCACATACCTAGAACAATTCCATTTGAATATCAAGTACAAGAAGGGTTGCACCAATAATGTTGCAAACTACCTCAGCCGACCACCGATCATGGCGTTAACCACCGTGCTCAACTCTTGTGGGCATGAGACTTCTAATTGACCACTTCTCTACAAAAATGATCCAGAATTCAGCCACACATAACAAACTCTCTTGGAGAGTCAACAAGTTCCATATTTTCACCTCTAGGATGCCTTGTTATGCCACTTGGGACACCTTTTTGTTCCTTCAAGTGAGTGTGCCAAGATGATTGGGAAGCGCACTACAGTCAGGTCGCTGGGCATTTTTGGGTCTAGAAAATGGTGGGAGTACTGCAGAAGTATTTCTATTGGCCGAATCTTCGACAGGATGTCGAGAAGTACATCAGATCTTACATTGCCTGCGTCATTGCCAAACCGACCATCAAGAAGCAAGGCCTCTATACTCTGCTGCTACCCCTAGTCGACCTTGGGAATCCATCTCCATGGATTACATGTTCATCCTTCCTTCTACTAAGCATGGCAATGACTATGTTTCTATGCTCGTTGACTGATTCTAAAAGGTGGCCATTATGGCGGCCTGCAAGAAGAATATCACAACAGAATCCACCACTAAACTCTTCTTTGAATGAGTGTAGGTACACTTTGGGATCCCACAATCTATCATCTCATATTGGGATAATAGGTTCCTCAGTACATTTTGGTTCAGTCTCTGGTTGATGCTGGACACCAACCTCACTAAGTCCACAACTTTCCATCCCTAAAATGATGGTCAGACTGAGGTCGTCAAAAGGATGATCGTACACATTCTGTACATGTACAACTCAAAGCATCCATGTACATGGGATGAGAGCCTCCCCTTATAACCCAGATCTCCATAACTCGACTAGACACAACCCTTTTTCAGGTGGGCTTGGGATTCCAGCCACTATGTCCCATTGATGTGGCCATATCATTTGCAGTTACTCAGGCAGATTCAGCTCATGTCCAGTCCCAAACCGACAAGGCAAACAACTTCATTGAGCACATCCAAGACATCCGGTAATAGGTCCACAACATTCTAGATAAATCAAATGCCAAGTACAAACAACGACATGATCAACATCGGGTGCCAAACAAGTTTCAGGTGGGTAACAAAGTCTGGTTGCATTTGCAGAAGGAACACCTTATAGGAGCCTATAAGAAACTCAAACCACTCCTATATGGTCCTGTTGAAGCCTCAAAATTTTGCTGCTCCAACATGGGGGATAACCACTCGGTCCGGACCTTAAAGGCAGCTCCTTTTTCATTTGATGTGGTGGCTTTGATTGGGGATGATGGGACCAATTTCCCAAAATGGGTTTGAAAATGATAATGGGTAGTTTTCAAGCGACTGCAATAAGAAGAATGATAACTAAATGACCTATTCTAACATGCAAATCTCTAGTTGACTTAATCTAATATAAACCTGGTGTATTCTATTGGATATGCGATCTAAAAAGATATATGTTTGGTATGTGATAATAAAGATCATTCACATGATAAACAAAGATGATAACATGTAAAGATAATTTCATTGACTAAATAGTTAGTCAAATAAATGTATCAATTATATCGCATATATTTAATGATCATATATGAAAATAAATATTTTTAGCTAGGCATCATACAGTAGGGCAATTAACACATAATAGAAAGAACACACTCCATATTTGATTCATGAAAACAAAATGTTATCACTAATTTAATAAAACATAACGGATCATACCAGATAAAAGTACCATATGTGTGACATTCTGCTCATTTGACTAGTGGCATAGATCAACTCCTTTCTTCAGATAAAATTATTCTCCAAGAATACAGTAATGCATCAACAAAGGAAAGTAGTTTGATAGTCAAAAGTAATAAACATGTTCCATAATTTCATCAAGGAATTCACAAACTTGTAGAAGTAGATTCTTTGCAAATGTTTTTGATAAAATCCTGGACCCTTCTCTAAATGCATGAGAAGGGTATAAATACTATCTAACTAAAGTTCAAAAATAGATTATACAAAATATCTAAGGAGGTTTCAAACAACCTTCCTTTTAAGTAGAAACAAACTCTAAAAATAAAAGTTATTTGATGACAAGAGGTTATAAATATGTCTTGTTGTCTGCCAACTTTTCCTTGAGGTTGCATATATCATAAATTGGTTTTACTTGAGGAGATGCCCTGAATTGTGTTTTGACCTGTCCTGCGAAGGCGACATCTGTAAGAGGTGGCAGCATCCTTTGTGTTGAATTAAGTGAACAATTCAATGTCCTAATTTGGCTGTGAGGTTTGACAAGAAATTGCCAATATGCCTCCTAGTCGGTCTTTGATAATTTTGTGATCGCCTCCCTTTGGATTTTCATCTTTGCCTTCCAGTTTTTATCCAAGTCATTCAAATCTAGCAGTGACTTTGGGTTACCTTCTTTTATCAATTAGGTGGTGTGCAAAGTGTGATTGACTGCTTTTATTATTTTTTTTGCCACTCCTACTGCTCTTGCTACTGCCAATTCTGCCTGCTTGATCTACACATCCCAATCTGTGAATAATATGTCTTTGTGTGTTTCTTCTATTTCTGGCAGATTAGTGCTTATTCCTTCTTCAAATTCTTGCCATTCAATGTAGTCATAGATCTTAGTTTTTAAGTCATTAAACTCGGTTCTCTGATCAATTGCCTTATCTTTTAATTAATCATCGGTATTCAAATAAGGGCTGATATGGGACATTTTTTGGTAGAATAGATCTTCCTGTTTTGATAGAATGGAGTTTAGCTCCTGTTATCACTAAAAAACAAAATTCTAAGATTTTGGACAGCTGGTATGGTTCCAAAGCTTTATGTTAGTCTTGGTCAAGTCATTTTTATTGTTTTGTTTAGGAAGTCTAAATCATAGAGTGGAGTCTTGTTCCCATCATCAAATAAGGTCAACAATCTTGTCTTACCTATCATTGATCCCTCATTATTTCAAAAGTGTCATGTGTTAAGGTTGTTTTAAATTCGACATGGGCTACAAAATCACCTAGGAGTTTCGTAGCGCAAAACTCAGAAAATACACTGTGTGCACTATGAAATCAGGGATTCATAGTTAGCATATTTCGTAGCACAAACCCCAAAATTTGCACTGGTTGCGCTACGAAATTGGGGATTCATGCCAGATCTTATCTAACTGTCTAATCCATCAAAATCCGTTAATGTTTCATCACCATGTGTCAGTCCATGAACCTTTCTTATCACATGCAGCCATTCATTCTCATCATTAGATTCATTAGGGGTCTTGTTCGCACTCTTTTCAAATTTCAAAAAGGGTAAGGTAAGGTGAGTTGATCTTAGTCTTTTCCGTGTTCCTTCATGCATAAGAAGACAATTAGCAAGCTCAGGGGCGTCATTCACCAGAATTATTTGAAAGCTCAAACGAGGCAGTTCTCCATTTCAAGCTCAAGTGAGGCAGTTTCCAAACTAAGATAGTGCGGGTTCTTTCAAGTCTCCTTGCAAGTGTCTCACAGAAATGTCTGAAGAAAGGAAAAATCATAGATCAGGCCAGTGTCTTAGAGCTGAGCCTGCAGGCTTAGATGTTCTCATGAGGAACAGAGAGGTTGAACATGCATTCATACAGGTGGGTTGCTGGAGATTTTGTGAAAAACTTCACGGTGGTCACATTCAAGTAACCAAGTACTTTGCCTTCAATTTCACTGTTTTGAATTCAAGGGTTGGAGTGCTAGAAATACTAGTTTCTCCTGAGGTTATATCTACAGTCAGAGATGGTTCAAGAACTTCAAATTTGAAATGGCAGCCCGCTAAGAATTTCTGAAGCCAGAATTCATAGGCTCAAACTTAACCAAATTAGTGCCCAGAAGCTACGTAAAATATTCATATGCCAAATTGATGTCATGCATCTAAAGATCTTTTACCTATGAAGGGAGATACCATAAGGTGTACTCTTACCATTTTAAGCTTCTATTACATTTCACTGGAAAAATATCTCTAGACTTACCTTTTTATCTGTTTCGTAGCTTAGGAAAAATGTCTGATAAGGTTCAATTGAAGAAAGAAGCTTGTGAAACCTCGTTGTTCCATCATGGGTGGATCAAGTTAATTGTTTTACATGAGCTTCAGAATATTGGAAGAGAATGGTTTGCTTTCTTGTTTATGACAGGCTTTAGAACTGAAACTGGACTTAGCCTTAAGGCTAAGGAAATATCTTTACCAGCAGTAAGTCATCAGGAGGAATCAAGATCAAGTAGGTTTGTGAAATTGAAAGCTAGAAAGTAGGTGAAGGAGCCTATGACACCACTAATAGTTCAAGATACCCCTCAACAGTTACAGAAGAAGAAAGTTCAGATCAAGGAGGTGGTACAAGAGCAGTCTGTTGTTAAAACTGTCCAAAGAAGAGTAACCAAAAGTCAATTAGCCAAGGAAAAGGGGAAGATAGTGATTGCTGATGAAAGCCCAATGTCAAAGGGAAGTTTGAATGATCTCCTCCAGGATATCGACATAGAAGAGACCCCTTTGGTCCAAGTAGATTTACTTGCAACAGATAAGAGCAAAACAAAAATAGTTAAATCTTCTAAAAAGCTTCAATTTGATGACCAGGTCTCAGAGTTTGTCTTCAAGCCAAGAAGACCCGTGACTAGACATTTAAAAAGGTTACAAGAGACAGAGCCAGAAGCAAGTGAGACAGGGGAGGTAGCAGAGTTCCTTGAAGAGCCTGTGGTTCCATCAGTACAATCATCACTAGTGCACAAAGATGACAGAGGCAAGGCAGTTATCACTCATGAGGAAGAATGTAGCTTTGATGAGGTCAAAAAGAAATTAGTGTCTACCAATATTGAGATTGCCCAACTCAAGGAAAGGGCAAGGAAATATGCAGTTGAAAGAGCAAATTTCAAAAGAGTAAAATCCAGTTGGGAAGATGGAAAAGCTCCAAGATATGAAGTAGTGGGCAATCATGCTCAATATTTCATTTGGACCGTCCCTGCAATAAAGGAGGCAAGATATGTCAGAAGGGTCAATGAAAAATTAAGAACTAAATTCCAAATGATGAAAAGATAGATTGAAGATTTGAAGATTCAACTGAATGAACCAAAAGAAAAGTCTTAGCATAAATGAACCTGACAGTAAGTGAAGAAATTTTGACACAATTTTGATGCGAGACTTACTTTTTGAAGATTGAAGATTATTTTTGGATGGAAAATGTCAGTTTTGTTTGGCCTATTAGCATATGGAGAAGCCATTAAAAATCCCAAGAATGACAAAAACTGTGTTTTTGACTCACACAACAGTTTCGTAGTGCGCTACAAAACTACTAAAGGTGATATATAATGCACAGCAGTTTCGTAGCGCGCTACGAAACTGCTGAAACTGCCAGTTTTGTTTTTATGGATCAATCTTGAAATGAAATGGGGACCATTATGAAATTATGCTGCTGCAGAGACACAAAAATACCACTTTAGAAGTTTTGAACCTTAAGCAAAGGCAAATTTAAGAGATGAGGAACATATGGAAACTCCAAACCCTACGCTACGAAAATAGCAGTCATTTTGTAGCTCAGACAGTTTATCAGGCTTCAAGCAGCATTCAAGAGGTTTTGGTCTTAACACAAGTCTATGAGTAGGATCTGTGGATTAATTCAATGCATCACATGTGATTAAAGGAGAAAATATGGTCAGCAAACTTCGAGGAACCTCCTTGGAGACCAAAGCAGAAATACAAGGGCAGTTTCCTAATATCCAAGAACAGTTAAAGGACAAGCAATCAAAGGCCAACATGGAGTTTAAATTCATCACTTAAGACAAAGATGAAGAAGGAAAGATGTCAAAGAACGAGTTTATTTCATAGTCAAGGTTGTTGCCAGCATACTAAGGAGTTACACTCCTAGTTGTATTAAGTCTCCAAGACTGCTAGTTAACAGCTAGTTGTAATTAATAGTTTGTTTTAAAAGTATGAATAGATGTCAAGTCAAGTAAATTCAAATTCCCCTCATGTTTGAGGAATGAATCTAAGATTGTAATGAACTCTATAAAGGACAAGAGGTGTAAAGCACCAATGGTTGGAAATTTTTGAGAAGAATACTCATATTGTGTCATGGTGGAAGACTATGTTTTTATGTAATACAGAGTTTGGATTTATTACTCAGGATTCAAAAGAGAGTTCAATGCTTGATTGTCTTATGGTTGTCCTCATTTCCTCATTTGCAGTGGCATGAATGTATGTTACTTAGAACTCATTGGCACTGCTCTAACTTCCTTCATGCATTTGTAGACTATGTTTCCTACATGTTCTTATGTGTTACTGATATATTGAACTCTTGATTCCCTGACTTCCATGTTAAGCTAATATTTTTCTCATACTGAAACATTTTCTGACTCCATAAGCCCAATGGATGTTTATTGATTGTGTTCAACCATTCATACTTCTTTACTTGTTTCATAGAGTTAGCCATCTAATCTTTTACTAAGATATTTAACCTAGTGAGAGAGCCCTCTCAGGTTGGGGAGGCTAAGCCTCAACCAAAAGTTGGTTTGAAACATTTACTCAAGGTCTTTTTGGTTAGAAGCCTATCAGGAGAAGGTTTTGTGATAACAGATCCAATGCCTCTTTGATGAATTCATCAACAGTGAGGACATATTTATATTTCACTATAGCCTCTTGCAACTCTTGGATTTGCATGTTCTTTATAGAGATGTCTACTTCGTGGCTTATCCTAAGTACCTCCATACTTTTCCGCAATTGGACTATTTGTTCTATGGTTTGCTTGTTCACATTTTCTTTCTCGATTGCCAGATGTTGCTCAAGCTGTGCTATCCTTTCTTCTCTTTCCCTTAAAAGAATAGATACTTTTGTAGCTTTATCGATGGTAGAAGTAGCATATGCCCCTCTAAATTGTGATAGCATGGTTAAAATTTCAGCTGGATTTGAAAGAATATCCCTCCAGACTATGTCCATTGGTTCATTCCCTAGTGGGATTTCAGGTGTTTCCACTCTCCTTCTTTTCCTCTCTCTTCTTATTACAACCTTATGCAGTGGACTATAGAATACATCTAAAGGAGGTATTTCTGTAACCTTTAGGGTAATCTCAGATGTTGGAAATGTAGGAATGATTTATGTATTCAATGAACTTGTCCCTTGCTCATTCATTGGCTCAGACTATGAAATTTTCTGAGTTTTTTGTGCAGTATGATATCCTATGGTTTCTTGGAAATCTATTGTTTTGGGATTATCTTAGAGTTTTTTATTAAACTGGTCCCATTCCTACTCCAAATCACTGCTTTTGCCTTTGGGATCGGTATCCTGAGTTAGGTCACTTTTGACCTATTTCTCAGCTGACCTTCTATTGGATTTTGCTGTAGCCTCTATTTCCTGTGTCTTCCCTATGTCCTGGGATGTATTCACCTGAGATTCTATGCGAGAATTTGGTCCTTCGTTGTTAATATTTACACTGGGCGTAGGTTTGTCATCATTTCTTAACAAATGCAATGGGATTGCTTCAAGCCTCTAATTTCTAAATTCCTGAAACCCTTCAAAGTCATCAAGATTCAAATTCACCTTTGCATAATCGAATGCTTGTTCGAATGATTCGGTTGATTGTAAAAGATCTTCAAATTCATGAGCTTCATGGACAAAGGGTTTGACGTATAGTGTTGTAGTAAAATTTTGTGCTACTTTCTCTGGGTCAAATTACCTTTTTGGTAGAGTATGTAGCCTAAGGCTCTTTATGTTTAGTAATTCTTTGTTTGCATGGTTGAAGTTTTCCAATGAAAAAGAACCACACCAGATGGGAAAGGGTGGCCATAGTGATTTTTTGCTATCTTTCAAGGTATTGGTTAAAACTTTTCCAATAGTTTGGTGAGATATTTCTCTGGCTAATAGCTTTTCAGAGACATACAAAGGGAGTACATGTTATTCTATTGTACTGCTGTAAAATTCGATATATGTGAACCATTGATCAACAAAGTATTTGCCTACTACGAGAAGGTCTATAACGGATTCCTTAGAAAATATAAGGGCCTTTTTATCAAAAATCAATTGATGTAATGGTAGAATAACACCATGGCATATCTTGTAAAAATGGGGTATAAAATGGGATTCCCACATCTGTTTGTTACTGAGATGGATGGGGTATGGGTCTTGCAAAGTCCATTTCCAACCCATAATTGGAAACTTAGTACATAAATAGATAGAGTCCATGATATATGCAATAATATAAAATGGAGGAAGGTTCTCTGTGGAGGTGGATCTCTTTTGACGATATTCAGAAATAACAGTAGCTAGGTTATCGGATAGGATAGTATCCCAATTCATTACATGAGAATTGACACATGCATTGATTAAAGGGACCCATTCTATATAGAACTTGGTATTATTAGGCATTCCATACAATCTACATAACATAGAAGCTACATAGTTATGGGGATTTGCTAAAGAAGCTATGGGGTACGTACCCGTCTTATCATATTTGAATTTGTTTTCTAAGACTCTCCATCCTTGAATCATATTGAAGGGTTCTTCATTCTGCTTCGCAAACTTGGCTAGGAATTATTTGTCATATATATCCTGAGGGTCAAAGATGATACATTTGTTTCAAATCTTCATCTTTGAATGATCCCATCAGCTCTATCTTTGATTTCTTAAATTTTTTGTCATCAACATTGACATTTTCCACCACCCATCTAACCATATCTATGTATGGTAGTATCTTGGCTCTTGCTCCTACTCTGTGAAGAAAAGAGCAAGCAACATCTTTGAATGAACTCCTGAGGGTTTTATTGAATATGTTGTTGCGTTGGTGACAGTAATTTTAGGCTGCTCATCTTCAAGTCTATTGTAGATGTCTTCCTATGCCATTGCTCCTCCATTAGCATTGCAAACGGTATCAACAAATATGGGCAACATCTTTGAAACCTCAGACTCTGAAGCACTCTATTTCTTATGCTTTTGCATTACTTTTCGTAATGACATCTCTTTTGAAGCTTCCTTGAAATGAAAGAGAGATATATCACTGCACACAGTAGAGGGAAATTAAGGTTGAGAGCTCTTTGAAATGACTTGAATCGCGGGAAGATTTTGAATGCAATGTTAACTAGCCATAACTTGAAAACATCAACTTCTCTCCTCGAGCTGCCAAAACCATACTTTCTTTGTCAACCTACTTAATATTTCATTAAAATTCAGTAACTTTTTACGCTTCACACCTTTTTTGTTGCATCGTGACTTTAGAATGTTGCAATATAGCGCTACTTGGAGATAATGTGAAATGCGATTGCGAAAATCGCAATATCGCATTTTGCAATTTTTAAAGGATGACAGAATGGCATGATTTATTAATTTGCGACTTGTGAAGTGAAATCGCATATTTTTAGAATGTCATGATTGGAAAATCGTAGTGGGGGATTTATCGCATATCGCATTTCAGGATTTTCTTTAGGATGTCTATAATTGTCACATGGAAAACTGTGAAATGCAATTTGTGATAAAAGTTTTAAGTATGGGTTGCATTCTAAAGGTTTAGGGAAAATTTGTAGAGTTAGCATTTATTTTCAAAGGCTAAAAAATTTAAAAGGGTCCCCATTTATATGTCAAATATTAACTATTACTCCCTATAAATGGGGAGGTTGTTACATAGTACAACAATTGGCGATTCACTTGGGAAAACCAGCTATCTCTGATTGGTCCTTTGAAATTTCTAAAACTTTCAAAATTATAAGATTTATAGGAATAATAATTACATGAATTATAAACTAAACAACATTTATCTGAAATGATAATTACTCACTCAATTTATTTATTCAACTACTTTACTCTTGTAGTGATAAAAATACAAATGTTTGCATCAGTCAATACTAAGATTTAAAGAGATATAGTAGGTGTCTTCTACAGATTAGTTTTTATTGTTTACTCATTTATCATAGATAGAGCCCCTGCTACCAGCAAGCATTCATAGCCTCAGCAAGGTCATCTTTTAACCAAAAACGACTCATTGTCCCATCCGAAGAAATTTTCAGAATTCAAAATGATATTCATTTACATTCTTTCTAATTTGGATCTTTTTTTTTCCTTTCATGTAATTTTTATTTTCAAGTTTATCAAAAGACATTGTCTAGGCTTGATAACCCAATAATGACAATGCCATTCACTTGTTGTAACTAAACTGAATAAGCTAGCTCTTGATGAGACCCCTTGTCCTTTGATTCATTAGATCATTGGCTATTACCCTATTTTGATATGAAGTATTGGCAATATTAGTTTAATTATTCCCCTATGATCATGGTAAACAAGCTTGTAATGAGACTTATTATCTTTTAAGTTTCACATATTTTAGAATTACACTTTGAAAAAAGAAAATTTTATCAGATGGGGTGAATCATTGGCCCTTTTTAAGAGTTTTGGATGATAATAATAGAGTTTTGAGATACTCATCTGTAGAAAGTCCTTACTAGGTTAAAGATTCTTTTCTTGACTGATAACAAAACATCTATAATTTATAAAGATAAGAGCTTGTTCATAGAATAAGTGTTTTTAGCAAGGTTAATTTTTTCCAAAGAAATAGGGTTCATTTTGATACTCAAATGCTCTAACTATTTCTTTAACTTTTCCTATTTATAGAAGCGAAAAATCAAAATATTGTCAGAGATTTTATTTTGAGAAGCCAAAAGTAAATACTACTTAACCTTTATTTTCCTAAGAATCTTAAAGAGAATATGATACAAAATTAGAAGAGGTTGTCTTCTAGGAAGAACATATTTTCAAAAAGTGCCCATTAATGGGCAAGGAATCTACTCTACCTAACAAGTCTTGTAAAAGAAATGTTGATGGACCAATTTTATCAATGATTTGGAATGGTCCTAGCCACAATATTTGGAATTTGTTGTGGTTTCCCTTTTCCTCATGTGCTTTGTCCCATTTCAAACCTAGATCACCTACTTCAAAGGTTTTATGACTGGCAGAGGTTTTATCAAAAGAGGCTTTGACTAACTGTTGATGATGGGAATGGGTAGCTTTAGCTTTTCCTCTTTCTTCTTCAAGCTTAAGGATCTGAAATTGTCTTGCTTGAATAGAAGAGGAAGGATGTTCATTAATAAATTGCACTAAGGCAAGAGATGGGATTGCTTTGTTTGTGGGGAGAACTGATTATTTTCCATAAACTAAAGAAAAAGGAGAAGAACTAATTGAGGCCTTTTGTGTTATTCTATCTGCCCAAAGAGAAAATGTCAAAGCTTTGTGCCAATTCCTACGATTTTGGTCTATAGTCCGCTTGATGATCTTGATAAGATTTTTGTTTGTTGATTCGGCTAATCCATTACCTTGTGGATAATAGTTGGATGAATACTTCAATTTGAAACCTCTTTTTAAGGCAAATTCTACCATAGTATTTCCAGAAAAATAAGATGCATTATCAAACATTAAAGTTGTGGGTAAGCTAAACATAGTGATTATGTACTAATAAATAAAGTCTATAATACTTTCTGTGTTAGCTACCTTTAGTGGGATAGCTTCTACCCATTTCGTGAAATAATCAGTAGCTGTAAGGATGTACTTGTGCTGCTTGGAAGAGTTAGGAACAAGCTCACCAATTATATCTAATCCCCATTGTTCAAATGGTTATTGGATATTCACTAGTTGTAAAGGGAATGTTGGTTTCTTTTCTCTTCTAGATTCAGTCTGAAAAGTTTTGCATTTTCTTGCATCGTCATGTGCATCCTTAAATGGTGTTGTCCAATAATAACCTGCATGCAGGATTTTGTGAGCTGTGGTGTTTCCTCCGAAATGACTTCTAGTTGGTCCATCATGTAACTCCTACATAACCTTTTCAGCTTCATATTTTTCTAGGCATCTTAATAATACTGAATCATAATTTTTTCTAAATAATACATCATCAATTAATTCATATTGACTTGATTTCAACCTTAAAGCACGCTTCTTTTTGTAATTGAGATGCATAGGAGAATATCCATTCTTTAAATAAACTTCAAATCAGCATACTGTATTGTGAATTGTTGAGGCTTACCTCTAATATTTGCACTTCATTACCTTGATCTTCTTCCGATGATAAGTGGGAAGCTCTGGTTAGAATCTTGCAAAAACCTTGGCCCCTAACAATTTTAGCTGGTCGGATTTCTACATTGTACTCTTGAAGTGTGGTGACCCAATTGGCTCTTTTCTCCCCCACTTCTCTTTGAATCAATAATTTCCTCTCTGAAGGGTAAGGTACTACTATTTTTGTATGAGTTTTGAGGAGAAATGGTCTAAAATGTTTCAAGGTTTTAAAGACAACAAAATCTTGTTTCTCAATAACTAAGTAATTTAGCTCAGCACCTTGTAAATTGGAACTGAAAAAGGAGATAGGTGCCTCGATGTTTTGATCTTTCAGCTATGTTAAAACTATTGCATATGATGTATCAGATGAAAATGTGTATAATACAAAAGGTTTGAGAAATTCTGGAGTTGTTAAAGAATGAGCATTGATAATGGATTTTTTTATTAACTCAAATGACTCTCTTTCATCTTTACCCCATTTAAAGACTACATTCCTTCTTATCATTGATTGAAGGGGTAGAACAATCTGTGAAAAATAGGGAACAAATCTTTTTACAAAATTAATCTGGCCTAGGAATGATTGCATGGTCTTTTTATTATGTGGGAGAGGAATATTTTCAATTTCTTGGATTCTATCAAGATCAATATAAATTCCTTTCTTAGACACTATGAATCCGAGGAGTTTGCCTTTTGCTAAAGCAAAGTATGAATTTTTGGGATTTAGAGAAATGCCATATTTCTTGCATCTTTCAAAAATATGCTTCAGGTCATTCAAGTGATTGTTTTTGTTCCTAGAGTAGACTATAATGTCATCTAGGTAAATAACAACTGATTTATGAATTAGACCTTTAAATGCAATATCCATGGCACGTTGAAATGTAGCACCTGCATTGATAATTCTAAAAGGCATCTTCTGATAAGTGTATGTCCCCCACTTGGTCCTGAATGTTGTCTTCAATCTGTCATTCGGATGTACAAGAATCTGATTATATCCTAAAAATATATCTAGAAAAGACATTAACTTAGAGCCTCCAGCTGAATGCAATATTTTCTCAATGGTAGGCAAAGGAAAGTTATCATTTTGACAAGCTCTGTTTAAGTTCCTAAAATCAATACAAATCCTAATATCTCCATTCTTTTTTTTGACAGGGACCATATTTGATACCCAATTTGAGTGTCTAACAGGAAAGATTATCTTTGCTTTCAGAAGTTTGTTCAATTTAGATTTGATTTGGCTTTCAAGGTTTGGATGCATATTTCTAAGCTTTTGTTGAACTAGTTTCTCATTAGAGGTCATCGGTATAGTGTGTTGAATTACAGAGGTATCATAGGTCTTGAGATCAGAATAATACCAGGCAAAGACATGTTTATATGTTTTCGACAACTTGATGAATGATATCCTCTCTTCGGATGATAAACCAAGACCTAGGTTGACGTTTTGAGGCTTTTCAATTGTGCCTAGGTTTACCACTTCAAATCTCAAAGTATAACTCTGAGTCTTGGAGTTTGTAATTTTTTTTAAATATGTCTTTCAAACCATTGATATCTTCCATTTTGACTACAAACTTTGGAATTGGATTTTGATCTTATTTATCGTTGATTTGCAAGTCATGTTCATGTTCATCTATGATTTGTTCCTCATAAGATCCTTATGATGTAAGGAAATCGATTATATCAACATCATTATTAAAAACTCTCCAATTTGTTACATTATCAGGGATGTATGGTCTAAAAATTAACACTATAGAAAATCTATCTGGAATAAATTCCTATGAAGTTATAAGCTTAGATGCTACACCGGCAAGTAAATCAGCACTTGCATTTTGTAATATGGGAACTGAAGAAATGTTAAAAGCAATGAAGTGAGAAGTAAGATTTAGGGCCAGGGATTGATAATGTTTGAGATGCCCAGACACACAATGGGTTGTGTTTCTTACCTGTTTAATAACTATTTCAGAGTCTCCATATGCTTGCAAATACTTGACATCAAGGCCAATGGCTTTGTATAACCCTTGAATCAATGCTTCATATTCTATAGTATTGTTAGTGCATTGAAATTCAAGCCTGCAGGATAACATGGTTTTCTCTCCTTGCAGGCCGATTAAGATACATCCAGCACCTGCACCATCTTCAGACTTGGAACCATAAAAATAGGGAGTCCAGAATAATGAATTATATACAAGTTTATCAACTACATCTATACACTTGGAAGCATATATTTGCAATTTTTTTTTTTTTTTGTTTTGTTTGAGATACTACAACATTATCCAAAAAAGGGAGATATTTGTGCATTAAAGGATCCCAAGAATGACTCAACTGAGTAATTTCCGATGATATTATTGGTGAAAGCTACAGGCTCATTGCTTCCCTCGAGATCAGTGACTATGTACTTCATGAATTTCTCACGGTCTACTCTGATTTGGGCAGGCTTACCATTGTATGGTAACCACATATGAGACCAATCAGTTGCAAAGCATCCGTGTAACTTTTCAGACCAATCCCTACACACAATTAAACCATAAAATTAAGAGATATTAGCCACTAGAATATCAATTATGTGTGAAAATTTTGGATTGGAGGAAAGCTTGATTAAAACTAATATCATTTCTTCAAGTACCTCTACTTTCGTCATGTCTAGTTGAATTATTTGTACATCAGATTTTTGAGGTGTAATATTTAATTTAGTGCACACAGTTCTTGGCATGATGTTTAAAGAGGCTCCTGGGTCAACAAGGCAATTATGGATGTTTTTGTTGAAAATCTCATAAGTAAGAAGAAATAAAGGAGTATGAAAAATAGATCTATCACTTATTAGAACTAGGTCTATGGGATTTACTTTGTTTGAAGATGAAGGAGGCTTGCCCATATCTTTAGTAGCTTGAGTAATGACAACGAATGGTAAAGGAGCTACATGAACTACTTTTAATTCTCTTAGTAATATTTTTTGTTGTTGTTTGAGTTTATTCAATTCATGTAATGAAATATTTGCTCTCGCCTTTTTCATATCTTCGACTATATTATATTCCACTGTATCCAAGATTACTAAAGTTTTGGAAGCAGTTGGAAGATATAATGGAATAGAATCAATTTAAGTGGTCTTAGATTTCTTTCTTATTGTTTTCTCCTTTACAGGAGTAGCAACTTTCTGTTTTTGATTTGTTGTAGATGTATCAATAGAGCTTTTACTTCTTGTAGTTACTGGCATAGCTTCTGCTTCCTCTTCAGTTGGTAGAATGAAGTCCCACATTCCATTTAACTCAACTTCTTCTTCAGTTTCTGCTTCTTCTTTGGTTGTTGAGCCTTCTGTCGGTTCTTGATCGGATTTGGTGTTTGAAATAGTATTTGGTGGTTGGGATGTAGAAGAAGGATTTCTCTTGAATGGGCGAAAAGCTTTGTTGGGAGTAGATGATTCTGCAACCTGTTTCTTGATTTTGACCATTTCATTTGACATGGTCTTTAACACCTTTTGAAGGCCTTCAAGGTCGAAAGGGTCCTTTGGAGCTTTCTTTTTTGAATCTTCCTTGAATGTCACTTTCTTTGATTTCCTTTCTTCAATCTATGATCTCTTTTCTAAGGCAATAGTTCTTCTTTCTACAGACAACGCTTCTTTCACGTTTTCTACGAGGGTAGCTTTATTAGCTCTGTCTACAAAAATTGCGATATTAGAGGAAAGGGAGGATATGTACCATGCTATTTTCACATCTACTACAGGTCTAGAGGCAGTTGGTATTTTGTTTAGCAACTTGTTAAGCCTGGAGTTGAAGTCTTTGATCCTTTCGTCTGAACTTGCTTTTAGGTTGGAAAGATCATTGATTAAAGATGCCATGATTTTATCATCGCCAAATTTTGCAAGAAATATTTCTTCAAAAGTATCTCAGTTTCTTATTGAGCCTATTGGAAGGGAGAAAGACCAGGATCTTGTAGATCCCTGGAAAGTACAAGGAAACAATCTAATAACAACATCTTCATGTGAAACTCCATTAAGGTTCATGGATAAGATAAAGTTATTTAGATGTTCTTCAGCAAGAAGACCATCATCAGGATTATACTTAGGTAACCATTTTTTTGGGTTTGCTGGGAGAGCATTTGGATTACAAACCAGCACAACACTAGGGTTTGTCCAAGGCTAAGCAGGTTGATTGGCCATAACTTGTGTTGAAGGTTGCGAAGATGAGGAAGGAGATCCAGAAGTAGATGGGGATGGTGAAGAAATTACTACTAGACTAGTACTACTGGTAGCAGCACTAATTGTCTGAGTCGAAAAAATGGATTGTTGAGAAGAGGAGGATTGAGTAGAAGTGAATGAGGAAGTAAATGGAGGGAAAGGTGATGTGTTCTCACTTGTATCAGACTCGGATTTTGATGTGAAAACTTTCTTACGTCGTGAATGAATGGGAAACTCAAAAGGGGTTAGTCCAAGATTTTCACTTTGTAGTTGAGTTAATACACCAATATCTCATAATAGGGAAGTGACACTTTCTTCAGTGGCTTCGGGCTTTTCAGCTTTCTCCGCAGAAACGGATATCTGTTCCAATTTTTGAATTAAGGAGTGAAATTTGGGAGACTCAAGAGTGTAATATGAAGAATGTGGTTGCCTTAATACTTCAGGGGATGAGGGATATGTTTCTACAACTTCAGATTTCTGATTCAGAGATTTTGAACGATATCTAGAAGAAGTAGGAGTTGTGGATGGGTTTTGACTCTTATGTACGTTTTTCAATTGATATTTAGATTTATATGCCATTCATAGTTGGATGACCCTCCTTCTAGTGCCAAAATGTTGAAGCCTCATAATTCTGCTGCTCCAACATAGGGGATAACCACTCGGTCCAGACCTTAAAGGAAGCTTATTTTCCATTTGATGTGGTGGCTCCGATTGGGGATGATGGGACCAATTTCCCAAAATGGGTTTGAAAATGAGAAAGGGTGGTTTTCAAGCTATTGCAATAAGAATAATGATAACTAAAGGACCTATTCTAACATGCAAATCTCTAGTTAACTTAATCTAATATAAACTGGGGTATTTGTGCAATATGCGATCTCAAAAGATATTTGTTTGGTATGTGATAGTAAAGATCATTCACGTGTTAAACAGATATGGTAACATGTAAAGATAATTTCTTTGACTAAATAGTTCGTCAAAGAAATGTATAAATTATATCATATATATTTAATGATCATATATGAAAATAAATACTTTCAGCTAGGCATCATACAGTAGTGCAATTAACACATAACAGAAAGAACATACTCCATACATAATTCATGAAAATGAAATGTTATCACTAATTTAATAAAACAAAACTGATCATACAAGATAAAAGTACCATATGTGTGAGGTTCTACTCATTTGACTAGTGACATAGATCATCTCCTTTCTTCAGATCAAATTATTCTCCAAGCATACAATAGTGCATCAACAAAGGAAAGTAGTTTGATATTCAAAAGTAATGATCATGTTCCATAATTTCATCAAGGCATTCATAAACTTACAGAAGTGCATTCTTTGCAAATGTTTTTGATAAAATCCTAGACCCTTCTCTAAATACATGAGAAGGGTATAAATACTATCTAACTAAAATTCAAAAACTAATTATAAAAAATATCTGAAGAGGTTTCAAACAACCTTCCACTTAACTAGCAACTAACTCTAAAAATAAAAGTGATTTGATGACCAGAGGTTATAAAGATGTCATGTTGTCTGCCATCTTTTCCTTGAGGTCACATATATCAGACATTGGTTTTACTTGAGGAGGTGCCCCGAATTGCATTCTGACCTGTCCTGCGAAGATGGCATCTGTAAGAGGTGGCAAAATCCTTTTTGTTGAATTTAGTGAACAATTCAGCGTCATAATTTGGCTGTGAGGTTTGACAAGAAATTGCCAATATGCCTCCCAGTCGGTCTTTGATAATTTTGTGATCGCCTCCCTTGGATTTTCATCTTCGCCTTCCAGTTTTTATCCAAGTCATTCAAATCTGGCTGTGACTTTAGGTTACCTTATTTTATCAAGTTGGTGGTGTGTAAAGTGTGATTGACTGCTTTTATTATATTTTTTTACACTCCTGCTGCTCTTGAAGATTAGCGCTTCTTCCTTCTTAAGATTCTTTCCATTCAATGTAGTAAGATATCTTAGTATTTAAGTCATTAAAATCAGTTCTCTAATCAATTGCCTTATCTGTTAATTGATCACTAGTATTCAGATAGGGGGTGATATGGGTCATTCTCTGGCATAATAGATCTTACTGTTTTGAGAGAATGGAGTTTAGCTCCAATGCCTCTTTGATGAATTCATCAACAGTGGGTACATATTTATATTTCACTATAACCTCTTGAAATTGTTGTATTTGCATGTTCTTTGTAGATATGTCTGCTTCGTGGGTTATCCTATGTACCTCCATAATTTGCTGCAATTGGACTATTTGTTCTGCGGCTTGCTTATTCACATTTTCTTTCTCGATTTCCAGCTGTTGCTCAATATGTGTTATTCTTTCTTCCCCTTCCCTTAACAAAAAATATACTTCAATATCTTTATCCATGGTAGTAGTAGCATATGCCCCTGTAAATTGTGATAGCTCAGTTAAATTTTCAGCTAGATTTGAAAGAATATCCCTCCAGACTATATCCATTGGTTCATTCCCTAGTCGAATTTCAGGTGTTTCCACTCTCCTTCTTTTTCCTCTATCTTCTTACTATAGCCTTATGCAATGGGCTATAAAATACATCTAAAGGAGGTATTTCTGTAAACTTTGGGATAATCTCAGATGTCAAAATGTAGGAATGATTTCTGTATTTAACGAACTTGTCCCTTGCTCATTCATTGGCTCAGACTCTAGATTTTTTTGAGTTTGATATGGAGTATGATATCTTGTGGTTCCTTGGACATCTGTTGTTTTTGGATTATCTTGGAGTTTTTTATTAAACTGGTCCCATTCCTGCTCCAAATCGCTACTTTTTCCTTTGGGACCAGTATCTTGAGTTAGGTTACTTTTGACCTGTTTCTCAGCGGACCTTTTGTTGAATTCCAATGTATCCTATGTTTCTTGTGTCTTCCCTGTGTCCTGGACTATATTCACTTGAGGTTCTATGCGATAATTTGGTCCTTCATTGTTAATAGGTACACGAGGTGTAGGTTTGTCATCAGTTCTTAACAAATGCAATGGGATTGTTTCGAGCCTCTGATTTATAAATTCTTGAAACCTTTAAAAGTCATCAGGATTCAAATTCATCTTCACCCAATTGAATGCTTGTTTGAATGATTTAGTTGATTGTAAAATATCTTCAAATTCATGAGCTTCATGGACAAAGGGTTTGACCTTTAGTGCTGTAGTAACATTTTGTGCTACTTTCTCTGGGTCAAATTGCCTCTTTGGCAGAGTATTCAACCTGAGGCTCTATATGTTTAGTAATTATTTGTTTGCATGGTTGAAGTTTGCCAATGAAAAAGAACCACACTGGATGGGAAAGGGTGGCCATAGTGATTTTTTGATATCTTTCAAGGTATTGGTTAAGCCTTTTCCAACAATTTAGTGAGCTATTTCTTTGGCTAATAGCTTGTCGGAGACATACAAAGGGAGTACATGTGGTTTTGCTATATTGTCATAAACTCTAATATATGTAAACCATTGTTCAGTAAAGTACTTTCCTACTACGAGAACGTCTGTAGTGACTTCCTTAGAAAATATGGGGGCCTTCTTATCAAAAATCAATTCACGTAATGGTAGAATAACACCATGGCATATCTTGTAAAAATGGGGTATAAAATGGGATTCCCACATCTGTTTGTTACTGAGATGGATGGGGTAGGGGTCTTGCAAAGTCCATTTCCAACCAATAATTGGAAACTTAGTACAAAAACAGATAGATTCCATGATATAGGCACTCATATAAAATGGAGGAAGGTTCTCCGTGGAGGTGGATCTCTTTTCACGATATTCAGAAATAACAGTAGCTAGGTTATCAGATGGGATAGTAGCCCAATTCAATATATGAGAATTGACACATGCATTGATTAAAGGGACCCATTTTATAGAGAACTTGGTATTATTAGGCATTCCATATAATCTACATAACATAGAAGTTGCATAGTTATGGGGATTTGCTAAAGAATCTATGGGGTACATACCCGTCTGATCATATTTGAATTTGTTTTCTAAGACCCTCCATCCCTGAATCATCTTGAAGGGTTCTTCATTCTACTTCGCGAACTTGGCCAGGAATGATTTGTCATATATATCCTGAGGGTCAGGAAGATGATACATTTGTTTCAAATCTTCAGCTTTGAATGATCCCATTAGCTCCATCTTTGAGTTCTTGAATTGTCTGTCTTCAATATTGACATTTTCCACCACCCATCTAGCCATATCCATGTATGGTAGTGTCTTGGCTCTTGCTCCTATTCTGTGAAGACAAGAGAAAGAAACATCTTTGAATTGAACTCTCGAGGGTTTTATTGAATTTGCTATTACCTTGGTGATAGTAATTTTAGGCTGCTCATCTTCAAGTCTGTTGTAGATGAATTCCCACATCGTTGCTCCTCCATCAACATTGCAAATGGTATCAGCAAATATGGGCGACATCTCTAAAACCTCAGACTCTGAAACACTTAATTTCTTATGCTTTTGCATTACTTTCCATAATGACATCTCTTTTGAAGCTTCCTTGAAGCGAAAGAGAGATATATTAGTGCACACAGTAGAGGGAAATTAAGGCTAAGAGCTCTTTGAAATGACTTGAATCGCAGTAAGATTTTGAATGCAATCTCTATGTTAACTAGCCATAACTTGAAAACATCAACTTCTCTTCTCGAGTTGCTAAACCATACTTGCTCTGTCAACCTACTCAATATTTCATTAAAACTCAGTAACTTCCCACACTTCATGCCTTTTTTGTCACATCGCAACTTTCGAACATTGCAATATAGCGTTGCTCGGAGATAATGCAAAATGCGATTGTGAAAATCGCAATATTGTATTTCACAATTTTCAAAGGATGACACAATGGCATGATTTATTAATTTGCGACTTGCGAAGTGCAATAGCATATTTTTAGAATGTCGTGATTGGAAAATCGCAGTTGGCATTTATCGCATATCGCATTTCTGGATTTTCTTTGGGATGTCTATAGTTGTCACATGGAAAACTATGAAATGTAATTTGCGATAAAATTTTTAAGTATGGGTTGCATTCTAAAGGTTTAAGGCAAATTTGTAGAGTTAGCATTTATTTTCAAAGGCTGAAAAATTTAAAAGGGTCCCTATTTATATGTCAAATATTAACTAGTACTCCCTATAAATGGGGTGGTTGTTACATTGTACAACAGGTCCTTACACCATTACCAAGGTTGTGGGAGACAATGCATTTGATCTTAGTATTACCCCATTCTCTGGCTTGCACCCAGTGTTCAATGTGGACCACCTTCGACCATACTTCCCCCATTTCTGGATACATCATACATTGCAGAACATCTCACACCTACAGAGTTAAATCCAAACTGCATGAAACAAGCCACAACTAATCGTATCATGGACACGTAGGTCAAGAACACCCAAAAGAAAAGGATCCAACTATATCGAGTTGTCAAAGCAGGCCAACTCCTTCACCAGGGCAAGTGGCTCACCAGGGACCAAGTTCAACAGAAGTTTCCTCATCTCATGGAGTAGCTCAACACAATGGGGACCATTGCTTCCTAAGGGGGGAGGAATGATCTAGGTGGATATTGGTGGCCACTTGCCTATTCAACTTGGACTCCCACCATTGTTTATTTCTTTTTTTTCAGTTTCCTTATTTGTAGCACAATTTACTATTTTTGGCAGTTTTTCGGGTCCTAAACTTCCGGATCCGTTTTGAGGCCCTAAACTACATTTTTTGGGAAAACTAGGGCCAACATGCTTTATAGATGTTGGCCAATAAAAATTTTTATGCCTTAGATAGATCTTTATAATAAGGTATTGTGCGCATCAAATGGAGATCGTATGCCAAAGTTACGACCCCAGGAAGTTGATGTACCAATTTACCCAAACATGGCCCATAGTTTGGCGCTTCATCTCCTAGGGTTAGGTTTTTGGATGTTTAGGGTTTTCCATTGTTTATTAATAATAAATAGACCTTTGAGCCTCATCGCAAGATAGTTCAGAGGAATGTAGCCATCACATCTCTTCTCATAGATAAGCTACCATAGCCCGAGATAGTCTTATTTCCATTCTATTTGTAAGCATATTTCAATATTTGACAGTAATGAAATGAAGTGTTATTTCTTCTACATCTCTGTATTTGTGGTTATATTTGTAAATTTTTACGTTCCTGTTTAAATATGGATCATTCAATCACATAAGGATAAATATAACTCAAATTACATTCAATATCAATTAACATAGATTCAGTCTACCATGGTGGATTGATGGTCAACCTATTTATCATCCAGTGTGGCATTAAGCCTTGTAATGTTACAAAAAACATCAATTACTATAGAGGCCTCTTGTATATTATGCATTGTTTCCTTCTTATTCAAAGGAATCCGTGGATAATTTCTCAAAAAATATTTTCATTATAGCCCCAACGCTTGATTGGCAACCTTAAAGATTCATCAATTTTTCGATTGCCAATTCCTATTACCTGCCCACTTCTTTGATTCAAATTTCTTTTCTAATTCAAATTCCTATTGTAATGCCCCCCTTAACACTCTTAGAAGTATTGGAAAATGCAAGTTTTTTAAATTGTTTCTTTTTAACATTAAATTTTTCATTCTTCTTCGCCAACCAAGTCTTAGAACTATAACTTTTATGTTTTTTTTGGGTGTAATACAACTTTTTTTTCTTATTTTTTCATCTATTGATTTTTGATTATCAAATTCAATCCATTATTTTTAAGAAAAAGGTAAGAAATTGATAATCCTTTTAATTTTTGCATTTTTTCTTTAAGATATGGCACATACCGCAACAGGCTCATAAATTTGGTCACAAATTCATCCATTGTTAACTGACCCAGTCTTAACTCATGGAATTCCATATCTTTCTCATCATAGTACCTCTCTATTAAGTACTTCTTCTTAAACTCCTTTGCTAATTTCCAGGTCAAGTTTTTGCCTCTAATTTTATTTATTTCTTTATTTTCTTCCCACCACAAAACTACTTTGCCAGTCAACTGGTATGTAGCCAGTATGGCTTTTATGTTACTAGGGTAATTATATACTTCAAAATATTTTGACATATTCAAAAGCTAAGATTATGCTCCTTCTTCGGATTCTTCATCAAAATTTAGATGTATGATCTTTTTTAATTCACCCTATAATTGGGATACAATTATTTTCTTCTTAGACATAGAAGTGTTTCCCCCTAACTTTTGTTCTTCCAAGTTATCATTAAACTTGGGTGTTTGAATCTCACTAGAATTTATAGGTTCTATTTTGATTGGAGAATCACTTATAAAACTTTTCTTATGAGTTCTTTCATTTTTCATACTCCCTCTATTTTCCTCTAACCTCTTGAGTATGTACCCATTTCTAGCTTCTTGTTCACCCCTTAACTTAGACATTTTCTCTTGATTAATTTTAAGACTTTCTAAATCTAATTTTAGACTATGGACTACTTGTAAAATATTAGATTCATGATTATTTTTGTTTCCAGTTTCTCCCCTCATCATTCCCTTCTCTGAATCATGCTCTCTACCTTGTTCAGGTGATCCTATAGAAGTCTTTCTATTATTATGTTCAACCATTCCTCAATTTTCTTTATGGTAGTAAATTTGATTTCTAAATGTGTTATCAGGAAAACTAGTGTCCATTCAGAGCTGATAGTCCCACTAAGATGGGTAGTTGTCTTAGAAACAAACAAACTAAAGTTACTTGTGTTTTCCTTTATGAGAGATAGATGAGAGAGAAGCAGAGAGTACCAACCTTAGTCTTTCACTTGGCTCCTTGCTTGTTTCCTCCTTCCTTTGACAGAGCTTCGCCGCTCCTTCCTTACTTGTCCCACTTCAAAGAACACCTGTAGAGTCAAAGCAGCGTAATACCATCAAAGCATAGAGATCTATAACCATAAACAATATAGGATCAGATGTATATTAACCATACAAATGCATATATCAAAACAAGATTCAGAAATATACAAGAATATGGAGGAAAACTCAAATAGCTTTATTGATAGAAGTAGTAGAAGAGAGGATTACAACCCATTGGTCTGACCCAGTGCCATCCTCCTAGCATGAAAGCCCTCTTCACCTCATGAAAAGCTAGATCACCCAACAATACAATGTTGCACAGAGAAAGCAACAACACTTCCTTATAAAATACAAAATTCCAGCCTCTGGATCCCTAGGATGAGGGATCCATATATAGATATTTGCAGGTGGGTGAGTCAGATTTTGGGATTTTGATTAGTGTCATTTCTCTAATAGTTCTGGGTTCCACTTGGATATTTCATGATCTCTTACTCATCACTGGGTGAATTCAGAGATGCAAGTGTCAAATGGGCAGTTTCTAGAAGATTCTTTGGGTTTCCACCTAGCCAACTACCTCTGCCATTTGTCTGCTCTTGCTCATCGCACCCTACAGAAGGGATTTTTAGTATGCATCACACTTTTTGCATGTAGCAGGTGAGATGCATCACACCCTTAGCACTGAGTAGTCTATATGGTCTAGTTTTGACCAGTTCTGAGTAGTTTTTCAGGGAGAACGTTTGGGAGATGATGTAAGCAGCTGACCTTGTTCCTTTAGGGTATGAAACAACACTTTTAGGGGATTAGAATCCCTTGGTTTATGGACATATGTGATTGGGGTTGTAGTGCCCAAATATGTCTGTAACAATTGCCCCCTAAAGCATGAGGTCGTAAATCTTCTGATGTCGGGTGAAATGCTTTATCATGAGGATCCGAGGTTTTTCGAACTGGAAGGCGACCTGTAATAAGATACAATATAATACATTATCTTCATAATATTTTCATGATATAGCTGAGGTAGGAATTCCCATGCTCAACTTTATAAATTCATTTTCATGTACATATGATAGACAACCGTCTGTGTGACAGACTGATGATTCTGGTAGAGCCATCATCCTTTGGCTTGGATGATTATCTGTGTAGCTATGATGTACATTTGATGTCATTATTTTCCTGAATATATCGTAGCCCGGATAGATGAAATTGGATCCGGGGTCTTCAAACTCATTCAATCTTCGCCTGAAGTACAAGTCGATCCATTTGAAAAGATGTTTTGAAGTCGAACATGGAAAGACATCGCCTGATTACTAGCCAATGATGTAAGCTGTTAGCAGGCGCGAGAGGAGTCACTAATAATGATAATGACCCTCAAGGTACTGTAGTACAATTCAAATGGTGTAAATACATGAGTCGATGTCGAACACCACGCAAAATATTTTGATCGAAGGCCATTGATGTAAACTTGTCACCGAAAGAAATAAACTTTCCATTGAGGCATGCAAGCTTCAAAGTACTGAAATGGTTGTTCCTAAGTCGACTTCTTGGATAATGAGCTGGTGTTGACAAGAAGTGACCTGTCGTAGGAGGGCCTTAATGAATCCCACATCTACGACATAGAATGCAACAAATGATTTTGCGAAGGTGAAAACAATCTGATGATACAAGGTTCAGGGTGGCGGTCATGAAAGAATGAAGTGTGAAGGTATTGCAGCGGATGAGACATAAGCTAGGTTGGTGAATTCTCTTAGCGACTTCTCTTGAACATATTGGCGACACTAAAATGGATTGGTAGCGTTAACCCCAAAAATGAATGGTACGAAGGACGAATGGTGATATGACTGGTGAACGGAATAACCCAACTCGACTCAATCATGTTGATGGAGTGAAAGTGTCATGTTCAAGAGAGACCTGCTACCAATAAAGTTTCTTCAAGTTTTCTTCCCAATTTTCCCCCAGTCATTGCTGACTAGTACCTCTTTATTTTTGTCAAGTTTGAGGAGGATAACATATGCTTGTTCTATAATTTGCCCTTCGGGCAAGCCTATCGCTATGTTTTAACGAGCCTAGCGACAGTGAAAGTCACTCTTGTATGCAATGGACAAGTTTGTCGCTATTGTTTTAACGAGTTTAACGACAAAGATAACTCGGTCCTTTTCAATTTTAGAGAGTCTAAAAAGAGACAGAAAGACAACTCCAGTATTCCTTTTTCGTAATATAATCCCTTAAGTTCGAAAAAGTATAAAATAATACGAAAGGGATGACTTTTCGATAGTTTTAATGAGCTGAGCAAGAAAAACGCTCGATCTTTTTGTGTAATGATCCCTCAGGTCCAAAAAGATTAAAATCTAGAGGAGGGATGGCACTTCCAATCACTTTAACGAGCTGGAGAGGCCAATTGCTTGGCAATCTTTTCATATTTTAAGAGTCAGATGAAAAGAGCTTAAAGGAGACTCGTTTTTTGAGGAACGAGTGATGTTTTTGGATAGAAGCTGGTTCCAGGTAAGGTTTGGAATTTTTCAATCACGATAGTGTAAAGAAGGTGGCTAATAGAATCACTCATCGTAGCTGTTCCTCAAAAGGGGTAAACAATCAAATGGAGGTGTATGATAGGCTAAAAAAGAGTGGAGGTGATGGTAAGAACATGACCAAGGTTCAAAAGCTGATAAATATGTGATTGCAATGGTTATTTACCGAAGGTGGGTTCATTTTTTAATGAGCTTAAACTCTGGTGGAACATATGCTCATTGCTAGGTTTATTTTTTAATGAGCTTGAACTTCGCGTAAAACTGCTCGTGATAATGGTCAGAGATGTTTGATTCACTGTTAACACTATGTTCTCTTGACGATCGTATTACCTGTTCAATTTCTCCATCAAACTGATTAGAAACGAAAATACATGCTTGAAAAATGAGTTAAAAAACCAACACCTTACTTGAATTACGTGAATAGTAACATAAAAGTAGTTTTTTACCTCTCATTTTACCATTTCATTCAAATTTGGGATTGTTGGAGCTCTGGAGGTGTTTTCCCCCTTGATTTTCATCATCTGATTCTAGGAGATTCTATGGACTATTTTCGACGCCATTTGGATGAGGTAGGAGCTAACCCTGAGCTCTTCAATTGCATTCCTTCCTTTTCTGATTCTGAGCATGATTTCCTATTCTTCTGGGCCTCTGGGGTTTGAAAAATTCATTCTCTCCCCATCGCACCTAGTATACATTGAAAGGTGCGATGCATACTGGGCTAGCCATTGGCCAATCAGTATGCATCCCATCCAGTACACAGCTAGGGTGCGATGGGTGCAAGGAGGAAAGTTTATGCAATGATTTTTCATGGAAAGTTTGCCTGTTTTTTGCCAAATCAGGATCCTAATTCTTCTCTTGTTTGCTTTTCAGAGATTCATCGGAGCAAGATGGTCATTACATGGTGTGAACATGAGCATGAAGAATAGGATATGATTTCCTTACATGATCCGGGTACGGTGACTGCATTGCGGAACTATGGCTTGCTCAAAGTCTTCCGCATATCCAGCATGAGGCAACAAATTAATTTGTTGCGATATCTTCTCGATGCATGGGATCCTACCAACCAAGTGTTCCAGATTAGGGTAAATCCATCCCTTTGACTATTGAGGATATCTACTTTTTGACCGGTTTATCGAGGCGTGGAGCCCCTCTCTCACTATCAAATTCCGCCCGTGGGGGCAAATCTGTGAGGGATTATATTCACCGATACTGTAGAGATGGATCTCAGCCGAGTAGGGATGGCAAGATAAGTATTCGAGATGTCACTGGCCGGTCCTTGAGGACTATCTTATTCACCTTTGCTAGATTGGCTGGTAGTGCAGCTCTTCACTTGGCCAACAGGTCCTATATGCAGTTTGCCTTGGAATGCCTTGAACCACAGGTATTCAACTGCTGTGATGCAGTAATTTCGGTGATAAAAGAAAAACTTACCAAGGTGGAGAACGGAAGATCCAAGAACTTTGGTTATGGTTCTATTCTGACTGCTTTCGCCTAGGACAATATCCCACTGATGCAGCCATAGTACATTTCACTCGAAGTGCCAGCACCGACAGAACCACGGATGCACAGATGGGTTGATCTTATGGCCAAACATGCTAGTCAGTCACAGATTTCATTCTCTGATGCCTTCTTCGAGTGGTTCAACCATCATCAAATGGTTTATGCCGAGTATCCATATGCCGGGATGGATTTCCGAGGTAACCCAGATTTGGTGTTGCCGACTGGCGAGTAGTGGGGTGTCATAGGTAAAAATATTTGACCATGTCTCTGTTCATTGCTTTTATAATGTTCTTGTGTTTTTTAAATGTTATCAAGACTAATCAAAACTCATGTGTTCATACAGATATTGGACCAGTGCAACCAGCAGTGCACCCGAGGGTAGCAACTGCTGTTCCAGTAGGAGAGGTTGTAGGGAGGGTTGTCCTTCGCAATCTGGATGTAGCCAAGACCCTTGTAGTATTGCAGGATCAGATCGAGGGTCTCACCCTTGGTATTCAGGACATGAGGACCGAAGAGTTACCTCTGGGATTACAGTGCCATACTACTGGCGTGCCGAGTCGATGGACTAGTCTCCTACGTATGATCACACAGGCGGTGACTTGTTATCACCAGCACCATTAGTCTAGGGTGCTTTCCTGCATCTTTGATTTTTTGGGTCGTGTGACTAATTTTGTGGACACAGAACATTTTGTAAAAACTATAAACAATTATATATATTTTTTATTTTTGGAGCTTTATTTTGGTTAAGTTATATGATCCTGATGCAAATGTTGATGAAATCCTTTTCTTTTATAAATGTTGCAAGTGTCTATCTAACACATAATTTTCTAATGAATTAATTAATGTGTTTAAGTTTCTGGAAATGTGTTGATATTGAATAGAATCAAACTGCCTTTCCAAAATCCTGACCCTTAGGAACATACAATAGATAGCTAGATTTCGAATGGAATAGATGCCAATAAGTTGTAGAATGACGAGTTGTGAGTCTAGCCTGACGACAAGTCAGTGTATGCCATGTGCGATGGCATCAGAGAGGAGCTCTATCAATGTGCTATATTCAGTGATGTTGTTCATTGACTAACCAATGCATACCCCTCTGAAACTCACTAACTCGCCGCTTGGATCAAAGATGGCCCAGGCTGCATAAGATAGGTTTCACGCACTACGACTAGCTCTGTCAGTGTATCCAACAAATGATTCTAATAGGTTCGACATTTGCAACGAATTCAAAAGCAGATTACCTAACCAAAATGATCACTCTTGACGAAAACAAAAATGTAACAAAAGCATATGAAGAGATTACTACGCTTAGTCAAGCATAGTAACGCTTAAGGTACAACCTATTTCGGGGTTGAGACAGTGGAATCCCATCGTAATCTACTAGCTTGTAGGCTCCTTTTGCTAATACACACTTAACAATTTAGGGACCCATCCACAAAGACTGGAACTTACCTGCTCCCAATTTATTGGATTCTTAATCATAAAGTAAGACCAGGTCACCTTCTGAGAAGACACGGGGTTTGACATTCTTGTCAAATTGCACCTTGACTCGTTTCTTATGCACTTCGTTAGCCAAGGTGGTGTCACGATGGGTTTCATCCAGTTGGATTAATTCCAAGAAATGAGCCTCTTCCTCTGAAGTTTCGGGGAGAAGGTTGACTATGAGCTTGAGAGAGGAAATTTCACACTGAACTGGTAAGACCGCTTCTCGGCCATACACCAGCTAAAAGGGTGTAAATCTAGTCACATTTCTTACCGATGTTTGGTATGCCCACAAGGCCGAGTACAGGATTAGGTGCCAACTCCGTTTATGGACTCCAATCATCCTTTGCAGCATGCGCTTCAGGACTTTGTTGATCACCTCAACTTGTTCGTTAGCTTGCAGATAATATGGAGTAGAACTGTCATGGGACAGTCCTAGTTTGGCAGCCAATTCAACCATCATGTGATTGCGGAAATGTGATCCACGATCTGTGACTATAGCTTGTGGAACACCGAATCTGGAGACTACATGATTGAAAAAGAAAAGAGCAGCCATTTCACCGTTGTTGTTTAATGTAGGCATCGCCTCGGCCCATTTTGTAAAATGGTCAACTGTGACTATGATATACCCATGCCCCCCAGCCGAGGTGGGGTTACATGTCATGAAATCTATGCCCCATTTGGCGAATGGCCCAACTACAACTACTAGATGCAGAGGTGTGGGTGGTATTCTGGTTTTGTGGTCGAAGATTTGACAATCATGGCAACTTCTGACTATGGTTATGCAATCTTTGAACATTGTTGGCCAGAAGTAACCTACTCGTAAAATATTTTGTTCCGTAGCATAACTAGATTGATGACCCCCACACGCACCTAAATGATAATCATTCAGGACATTTTCGGCCTCCTCATGGGTGAGGCACCTTCGCAGAATTGTATCAATACCACAATGGTAGAGTGTATCACCAACGATCATGTAGTCTGTTGCTTGGTATTGAGTACATCATTATTTTGAGCAAGAGGTATTAGGCCTATATGTTTGGGTTTGGAGATAGATGATTATATCTCCATACCACTAAACGCTCAACGATATCAAAAACAAAGATTCATCCACGATTGATGCTCTGGATGTTGAATCATTGGACGACGATGGGAAATCACATAGTAACTCCGCGAAAACTAGAGATTTCTTTGATTTGGATTTTACGAATTTTAGATCAAACTCTTGCAAAATAGCTATCCATTTCGAATATTTTCCCCCAAGTAACTGACGTGACAAGATGTAAGTCATAGGGTTGCAATATGACAGAATGCTAGTTTTGCGAAAGAGGATATAGTGTCAAAATCTCTATACTGCTTGAATAGCTGCAAGAGCCATCTTTTCAACATAGGAGTACTTGCTTTCTCTGTCATTTAAGTTTCGACTTAAATAATATACAGGATGTTCGATTCCATTGTCTTCTTGAACTAAAACCATTGCGATGGTCATATCTGTCGCGATTAGATACAGGTTAAAGTCTTTTTGATAGTCAGGAGCATACATTAATGATGCTTTTATTAGGGATTCCTTTAGAGCGTCAAAGGAAGCTTGCACAACCTGATCCCAGTTGAAGGGCACTTCTTTTTTCAAAAGACGCTATAACCTTTAGCAAGTTTAGCGTAATTTGGAATGAACCTCCTTAGAAAGTTTGCTTTCCCTTGGAGTTTTTGAATCTGAAACAAATTTGAAGGTTAAGGCATATCTATGATCGCCTGAACCTTACATGGGTTGAGACGAATCCCGTCCTTTGAAACCACAAAGCCAAGTAAACGACCAGAACCGACACCAAACACACACTTGTGTAGATTTAGTCGTATCTTGTAGTGTTGGCAACATAGAAAAATAGATCTCAAATGCTGCGGATGATCAGTCCGCTTTCGCGAATGAGCTGAAAGATCATTGAGATATGGTTGAACGATGTTCTTGATGTCATGGAAGGCATAATTCATAGCCCTTTGAAAAGTTTCCCCTGCATTCTTTAAACCAAAAGGTAACTTGCGGTACGCGAATGTGCCCCACGGACAAATAAATGCAGTCTTTCACTGGTCCTGTGGGCAGATATTTATTTGATTATACCCGGAAAATCCATCCATAAACGAAAAGATTCTGAAACCGATGCATTCATCAATTATCTAGTCGATGAAGGGTGTAGGGTAGTTTTCCTTTGGACAAGCTTGGTTTACATCCCTGTAATCGACGCACACTCTAATCGTTCCTTGCTTTTTCATTACAGGAACAATATTTGATACCCAATCAGTTAGAGGAACTGGGTAAATGAAACCAGCATGTAAAATTCTTTAAACTTCTGCCTTGATGGCAACGGCTTTCTTTGGGTGCACCTGCCGAAGCCATTGTCATATCGGTTTGACATCTGGATACATCTTAATTTCGTGTTCAACTATGCTCGAGTCAATGCCTAGAATTTCTACATATGACCATGCAAAGACATCTCTAACTCGAGAAAGAGAGTGCAATATATTTCCAGTTCTGAAGAATAACAAGATTTGCTGACATGAATATTCTCTACAACATATGGTTTGGTCGAGATATTTATGGTGATAGTTTCTTCAATATTGGACAAATTTCGCTCAGAATCCACCGTATTTATAGTATTTGATAGAAAATCAAAAATTGAAGGATGATTAAGGTCTTTGGAACAATCTTCGTGGTAATTTGGAAGATGGGAATGATGGTGGTAATCTTCCCATGGTGCCTCTCCTATCATCATTGACTAAACAATTCCTTCGTTTGTAGAATGTACATGCGACCAAGGATCTGAAGAGGTACCATATTCTTTAGACCTATCTATCCAAACACTCGATGAGCGTTGATCTGGGTTTGCCACCTAGGCCAAGAAAATAGATTGCTACAATATTTCTATTGGGCTTGGAGGAATACTTGGTGATGATCCATGCTAACATCATGTTTGGAAATCTTCTGAATCTTTTTAGATATAGAAGATACCATATTGCAGGTCTCCATCGTGGCTACTTCCGCCAGATTACTCGGAGGCGGTAGAGCAAAAGTACCCATCAATGTAGGGTCTTTTAGGAGGCCTACTCCGATACTTTGAAGCGATTGAGAGCTTCCATGGATCATCATGATGCTTCCCGTAACTTGTGAACTATTGGGGAGAAAGGTTTGTTGGTCGACGATTGTAATTCCTCCTTGAAAAGGAAATGCAATCTTTCTAAAGTATGTTGACACAACAACAGTCATAGCATAAATCCATGGCCTTCCTAGTAGGATGTTGTAATCGAGGTTTCCATCGATAACTTCGACATCAATTTCTACTATTTTGCCCCCCAGTTCAACTTGCAAGTTACTTAGAATCCCATACAGGGTGTATGTTCGTCCATCAAATGCTTTTAATGTCGTTGATGATCTTGACAAGGGTGGTGATCCTAAAGTTTTCCAGTAACTCATTGACATAATGCAGGTAGATGCCCCCTCATCAATAATTGTTCGATGAACAGTTTTGCTGAGGGCTTTCACTTGTATGAGGAAAGCGAGTTGAGTTGGTAACTGAGGTTCATATCCTTTATGATTAAAGGCCACGAGATTGGAATCCATTGGGTCAATCCCACCTATTGCTGATAATAGAGCCTGCTTTTGGGAGGGGCAAATTTGCAGTACTTCAAGTGTTGACATAGCGAACGGCGATTGCGCTAGATCCTCTACTATATTATAATTCTGTGATGCTCAGGCACGAGGATTAAATGTAGATTTGTGTACTACTCCCTTTGGCAGCTTTATTGTTAGCTCAGGAATGATGGGTGGCACAACTTCGGTTGAATTTGTTGTCGAACTACTAGGTTGATCTGCAGCCTTGTTGTTCGACAGCTATGGATTCCCGTAATCTTTATTCCTTGTTGATATCAAAGCATCATTTTGTTTCAAAATGGACAACATAAGCACTTGGGATGGGGAAGCATTGTCGCTAGCAACCAGATTGGTTTCTGGGTTTGGAAACAGATCAGTCAATATCACTGAGGTTTTTGAGTTCTTGAAGAATTTCTTAATCTTAGCTTTATGCGGACAATCTTTCGTCCAATGATCCTCATCACATATAAAGCATGGATGACTGGGTTTATTTTTCCTAGAAGGGTTTGCAGAAGATTTTTTAGGAGACGAGTCATCTTGTTTCTTCTTTTTGCTTTTCCCTTTCTTCTTGCCCCCTGGTTGCTTTGGTTCTTTGCCTTTGTCGGTCGACATGACATTAACCTCCGAGGCAAGAAGTTCTTCATTTGCATTTTGACCAGAAACCATACAGGCTTTCTTAGATGTAGCCTTTGTGGTTTTTGTGCTGGTCGTACCTATCACGCCATCACCGACATGAGAGTCTTTGTTTGATTTAGGAGGAAGAGGAACGGAAAACTCTGGTCTAGGAGCATCAGGAATTTTGTCGTAGAGCGTGCCAGACTGAGTATAGATCAAGTCTAGATATTGCACACGAGCAATGACTTGCTCTTCAGTGACAACTCCCCCCTTAGCCACATCTTCTGTAATAGAAGGTAACAATGACTTAATAAACCATTCAGCTAGTAGCTGATTAGGGACATATGTTTTTACCATTCGACGACGACGTTGCCACTCATGAATATGATCAGATATGTGAGTGGTTGTCGTTTGCTTAAAATTGGTAAGAAGCTCCGTTCCTGTTTCGTACCTTATGGGTAACTGAAAATGGTCTGAAAAGGTGGTGCCAAGGGCACTGAAGTTATCGAATGAAGCTCTAGGCAATTCGATGTACCATTTTGCTGGCAGACCAGTGTCCATTCAGAGCTGCTAGTCCCACTAAGAAGAGTAGCTATCTTAGAAACAAACAAACTAAAGTTACTTGTGTTTTCCTTTATGAGAGATAGATGAGAGAGAAGAAGAGAGTACCAACCTCAGTTTTTCGCTTGGCTCCTTGCTTGTTTCCTCCCTCCTTTGACAGAGCTTCACCACTCCTTCCTTACTTGTCCCACTTCAAAGAACACCTGTAGAGTCAAAGTAGCATAATATCATAAAAGCATAGAGATCTATAACCATAAACAATATAGGATCAGATGTATATTAACCATACAAATGCATATATCAAAACAAGATTCAGAAATATACAAGAATATGGAGGAAAAATCAAATAGCTTTAGTGATAGAAGTAGTAGAAGAGAGGATTACAACCCATTGGTTTGACCCAGCGCCATCCTCCCAGCATGAAAGCCCTCTTCACCTCATGAAAATCTAGATCACCCAACAATACAATGTTGCACAGAGAAACCAATAGCGCTTCCTTACAAAATACAAAATTCCAGCCTTTGGATCTCTAAGATGAGGGATCCATATATAGATATTTGCAGGTGGGTGAGTCAGCTCCTGGGATTTTTATTAGTGTCATTTCTCTGATAGTTCTGGGTTCCACTTGGAGATTTCATGATCTCTTACTCATCCTTGGGCAAATTTAGAGAGGCAAGTGTCAAATGGGCAGTTTCTAGAAGATTCTCTGGGTTTCCACCTAGCCAATTGCCTCTGCCATTTGTCTGCTCTCGCTCATCGCACCCTACAGAAGGGCTTTTCAATATGCATCACATTTTTTGCATGTAGCAGGTGAGATGCATCGCACCCTTAGCACTGAGCAGTTTGTATGGTCCAGTTTTGACTAGTTCTGAGTAGTTTTTTAGGGAGAACTTCTGGGAGATGATGTAATCAGCTGACCTTGTTCCTTTAGGGTATGAAACAACACTTTTAGGGGCTTAGAAGCCCTTGGTTTATGGACATATGTGATTGGGGTTGCAGTGCCCAAATATGTCTATAACAATATGTTACATAGAAAAATAATATTTTCAGTTAGCACCCATAAAGGCCTGGTGTTGAAACCTACAACTTTGGTACCACATGTAATGAACCCCAAAAATACACCTTAATTTTTTTGTTCTTGTTGCCTAATTTCCAGTACTCAAATGGTACTCCATGTTATTAAAATTTCATAATATGACACAAGCTTGTTTATTCACCAAATATTTCTTTCCAACGTTTATATCACATGTTGATCATTAAGTTTTAATATAAGGTTCACTCCCCTTATATTACATATATTTTTGGCCGCCCTTATTCTTTTGTAAAACAAATTTTAGTCAATGGTCTACGCTGATGTATTATTAAAATATAATTGCTTTCATGTTCACAAATGTGTCTTTTAACCACCATGATCTTTCAACCTAACTATTTTTTCTATGCACCCATAATTAATCTTAGACTTTTCTGTATGCCCTCTTAAAGAACTCACACAAAATCTACTCCTCGAAGGTTTTTACACAAAGTTTGATTCAATATTTGTTTCCCACAAATGTTATAATAAAAGGCCATGTGGTTTTACACATTCTCATTTATTTTTTTAGAACAGGGTCTTAACACACTTTAATTTATATTCATATATAGCCAATATCTATATGTGTGTGCCATTTTCCTAATGTAGTTTAATTATTCACTTATTAGTCCCTGCCTCCAGCATAGCAGGGACTATAGCGATCGACCAGCAATATATTTCATATTAATTTAGGCGCACCGTTACATTTAACCAATGTTTTAAAAAAACATATCGTGGTTTTTTGTTTTATCCAAAGTTTTGTTTTGGAGGTCTTATTGCTGGGATATCGATTGATTTCATATTAATACGTTGTACTGATCCATTTTATCCAAAGTTCTATGATTTTATATATAGCTGGGCCAATGTTGCATAAACCTTTGTTCAAAAGGTTTGAAGTCGTGATTACACCTGTTACTGTCGGCTACCACCATTATTTACACCTGTTGCCCATGGCCACTGCCTACTGCCACTGACTCTCTACTTGAAGCAATTGAAGCAGACATCAACCTCATTCCAAAGCCATTGAAGCAGATAACAGCCGCATTGCAAAAAGTTGTAGCAGAAGAAGAAGTGCATCCAATCTAGAAGGAATCAGACCAAAAACAAAAAATAATTTATTGGTAAGCATAAACTCACCATGAACTATTATACCCTTTGATTGCAAGAAAAATGGTTTCCCCTTTATATTTATTTGTGTCTATTTATTGCAGACGATATTATTGGATTTCTACAAACTCACCTGTAGAAGAAGTGCTGAAGCGGCAAAGTTCACATCTAAAGCCTGCTATTGCAAGCACCATACAAAGTTCAGGTCTAAAGCCTAGTATTCCAAGCACCAGGCAAAGTTCAAGTCTAAAGCACGTTATTTCGATTCTTCCAACTGCATCAAAAAGGAGAAAAACATACATTTTTTTAAGTAAATTTTTTAATGTTTCTCCATAAATTTCTGAATGTTTTTATACATTTTTTGGTATTTTCTCCCTTAAGTTCTGCATAAACTGAAACAAAATATTTATTCGACAGGGCTCAGTCAAGCTTACCGAGCAATAAATTTCAAAACCCCAAAAATAGAGAAGCTCTAAATCTCTGTAAAATTTCCAGTTTTATCATGGTGTACGGAGCTGAACCCTCTAGTTTATGTTTTGTAAATGTTATCTACCTTCATGAATATATAAACAATAGCATTTGTTTGTGCCATGTTCTGTAAATTCATTTCTCATTTTTACCGCACAAACACTATGTTTTAACTTGATAGTAAAACACTGTAAAAATTTCAGAAATCATAGCTATTGAGCGAGGACAAGCTTTTCACTGATACTTTTTCTTGCAACCGATCAGGATAAAATACTGAAGACTCGAATGAATGGGACATAGATGAAATCATGTAATGCCTTCCATGTGCACAATTATTCAAAAATAGCAAAGGGAGCATACCTCGATACGAACAACCCTATGGGTTTCCTTGACAGGGATCTCTCTGCAATTAACTGCGTTGGAAGCCGTGGGTGATGTCTTTAAAGCCTTACAGTCCTGTTGCGCTCCATTATCCAAATAATTCAACAAAGAGCCATAGAGGCTTAGCATTCCGTCTTTTCGAAACGAACTACTGAAATACCTGAAGGGGCCGCTTGACAGACTATCATTTCTAAACGAACTGCCGGAATACCCGAAGGGGCCGCTCGACAGCTTATCTTGCGAGAAATCACTGCCATAAAAATGGCAATCAGCCTTCAGCTCCTTCTTTGGCTTTCTCAGAAATGCGAAGTAGCTACAAAAGTCCATTACATCGACATCCAGCTCGGACAACGTCAGGCCGGATGTTTGCATTTCTTTCGCAAACATTACTAGAACCTGCAATCATGGATATTTTTTGTAAATGTCTCAGAACTACAGCGGATCAATATTGGAACCTAGGGACTGGTTTTTTACCGTTGGCCATGGTTAGATAGATTGTCTAATAATGGATTGCTAGATAATTGAAATATTATGGACCATTCGATCTCACCGTTTGTCAACCACCTAAACTGTAAACATATTCTTTTATTTGCACTGCCGCTTCCTTCCACTCCCCCTGAACTGTAAACATATTCCTTTATTTGCAATGCCGCTTCCTTCCACTCCGCTCGAACTATAAACATATTCCTTTATTTGCACTGCCACTTCCTTCCACTGTGCCGAAACGCCGGTTGTGGGAGCTTTCTATTCTCAGTCAAGGAGGTTTTATGATTTTTTAATTGAATGTGAGGCCACTATTGAGAATCGCGTTGAGGGTCTGACATTTATGGGCCAGAACACAGCCCTTAACGTGGCAGAGAAAGGCTTCTCGACTTCCGCACAACAAGTCACGAAACGCTGGAGCGGCAAAGTCACGTGGACAAAATCTTGAGCAGCCGGAAAGGTAGGTCGCTGAGAAGGGTTTGTTGTATTTGGGAATGGGGTCTCTGGTGGTGAGGAGGGGCCTTTCCATGGCCCGGCGGACCATCGAGTCTTACAAGTGAGTGAAAACATTGAGGCCTGATATTTTTTCTCACCATCAAGCATTTCTACAAAAGTTCCTTCCAAATTTCTCTTTTCAGCATCCCACAAATGGTGATTGTCTTCAGTTTTTTCATCTAATTCCTTTGCCCTAGCCATGAATTTATTCAAGTTAGATTCCAATTCATTCATTTATGCTCTGCATTGGACTAAAACTCTCTCATTATCCACAGAGGTTGCTGATAAAGAAGCCTTTTCTTCTCATGAACTCTTCAGTTCTTCAACAAGGTGTTGATTCAGTACCCGCTTCTTGGACTGGTCTGGTTCTGCCATAAAATTCATGTGATATTATAATGTGATATCATAGCATGATTCTTACCCAAGAATTTGGATATTTCTGCTACAGTTCGGCAAGAGTTTGAACTCTTGGCCCAGAATTTCCACCATTTAGGCTCCCCGATATTCTTGCAAGCTTGACGAGGAACCTGACTGACCTGACAAGGTTCGTTAGCTCCCCATAGTGATGATTCATCCCTATGACCCTTTGATCTGCACATGCTAGAAACACCTGCACTCAACACTAGCTAGAGGGGGCACGTGGGCTTCATGCAAGGCCCCGCATGCTTATCAACAAGTTTTCCGTTGATTGACGCCACATGTTTATGTAGTGTTGTAGGTTCAGGTGGATTGCCAATCCATTTGTCTTTGGTAGCTGTGATGCTAGGCTAAGTGCTATTAGTGAGACTCAGTAACCCCGGCTCTATCTATGCAGTGCTCCTTCTAAATGTGCTTACTTTTGAATTTGTCTAGTCAAATTATTAGACTAACTCAACACACAACAATAATATGGTTGAAATATTATAAAATTTAGCCATTGTCAATTTAGCAAATATTTTGAAATCAAATCAAATCAAATGAACAACAATCAAATAAAATTTTGCAAGTGCCCATGCACTAACAATTTTTTAGTGGTCCCTGCACCACTGACGCTTCTACACAATTTATGAAATGCGACTTTCAATAGACGCCTTCCTCTGCACGCTTGCTTCAAATACAGAGTTGGACTATTACAAAAAAAGAACAAATGAGTTCTTATGTAATTTGTATTGCACACAAACATACAGATAGAACAACCAGATACTTAATACGGATTTTCTTCAACCCTTCTAATGGAAAAGCTCTAAACCGTCTAACAGGTAGACCACGGCAAAAACACAACCTTACTTTAAAATTGTAGTAACCAAATTTCTGTTAAAAAAAATCCAAACCTGACATGTTAATGAGACTCCGTCGTTAGTTAATATCCCTTAAAGTCAATCTGACAGAGTATATTTATGGTCTTACATTTTAGATTGCTTAAATCATTTCTCCTAAAACACCTGGAATTTGACATGTTCTTGAACGTTTCAGGAAAAGTATTTGACAGTTAAGTAAATAAAGGTATTTGATAGGTGAACACAAATTTATACGTCGACATTTATTTGCATTAAAAATATGAAATTCATTGTGAGCATAATAGTAAATTCATAGATACTGATGATCGAAATTTTCATAAGCAGCATGGGAGGTCTGCCAAAGCCATGGTAGCCACTTTCAAAATGAAAATAAAAAGTTATATTCTACTACAGAGGCCGGCCAAACTAGACAATTCAAAAATTTCTTGGGTCTTCGTGGAGGAAAAAAAATAGATAAAGAAACTTATAAATTCCAAGTTCGAGACATGAGCCTTAAAGGAAAAATAGAACATAGCTCGATATTCTTTTCACCAGGAGAAGTAATTGACAGTGCTTGTGACTTTGCTTTATCAGTTAGTTGGATTCCCATTTTCCCTATGCCTATACTCTGGTCAAAATTTGAGGACTCTTCACCAGAGGCATTGCATTTTTGCTCAATTTTAGGTTTTCACACCCTAGCAAAACCGAAGAAGTTGTGCTGAGAATTCTCACTTACCAACTTTACATCTTGCAGATGGATTCCTCTATTGACATTTTCTAGTCAATGGCAAGAGAACATCAAAGCTAAAAGAGGAGTTTGGATATTTTAGTGAATGAGTTTTTCATATTTTCATTATTCCATTATATACATCATTTATTACTACAGGATATACAAGACATGGAACAATTTAACATGCTTACTCATCAAACGTGGCAACATAGGCAGCGTAGCCAACATCTGTTGTATTAGAACCATAAATAAAGGAGAAAGCACTAGCAACATGGGCAAAGGCAGTATCTACCATAGGCATAGGCAATAGCATAGGAATTTTAATAATCATTTGAAGTTACCATTGATGGTCCAACAACTTCCACACCAGTGCGTGTATGTATAAATACTAAGAATTGCGGTGCATCCGAGGGAACTAGCAGTACAAGCACTATAGTTCGGTACGTCTGTGAGAATTTCGTCATAATTATAGGGAGCAACAGGCATCTTAAAATAACAGGAATGCATCAAATACCATTCATTGTCACCCTGAACTCCCTGTCCTGCACCGGAATTTTTACAACACATGTTTTTTGGGCATATGGATAAAGATAGGCAGGGACTGCTGCTACGCAGTTTCCCTTGTTACATGTTGGATGTGCTCTATAGTTTAAGGCTAAAAATAGAAGTTGTATTATTATTATCACACCATGATTATTTGAACCTAGGCTTCATCCAATTTAAACTTCATATCACTATGTAGAGCCAATTCACCACATGTTCTCTCGTCATATTCAAAATTTGTTTTATTCCATGCTTGAGATAGTGTACGAATTAATATGTGTAACATGCTAGATTATATGGAACTATTCCACCAGTCCAGGATGCGGCTTCCCACTTGGCCTCACATGGATTTGCATGGAAGGGCATGAACATGAAATCAACTGAAATGATCTAATGGTGATAGATCAATGGCGTAAAATGTTAGGGTTTCATTTTTTGTCACAAAGACCTTTCCTTGGCTGGTTCTCTTGGTCATTTTGTTTTTGGCTTTCCGAATGAGCAATGCTCTGCACTATAACCAAAATTTTCATTCTACCACTATTTGTTAGCTTGTGAATATCTGTAACTTTGTCATTCTTTGGGCTTAGTTCTTTCACCTTCGACAAAGATACATTATGAATTAATATGTATTTGGTAAGTAGAAAATTATGAGGTCAATTTTATGGGTTTTCTATTTATCTTATATTATTTACTTGTATCATTAATTCAACCCATTGTTTTTTCTGATCGGAGTTTGTAGGATCGGTAGGGAGTGTTTACTAAGTATGTCGAGACTCTGCATAGTCTTTGTGGTAGGGAAGAAGCCTCCTTAGCTAGATTGAAGTTCAAATAAACATTTTTGAAGGGGATTATCTTCATTTCTCCCTTTTACTCTAGGTATTCTCTAGAGTATTCTCTTGTTATTTCTTCATTTTCTTTGTATACAACATATTTTGGTCTTCTATATAATCCAGAGCTTTAAACTAACCCTCTCTCTTTTTGTATGCACAATTAATGCAGAAATGTGGAGTTATTTCTGACTTTCTCTCGACAAGGGTTTTCTTTTGAAAGGTAAATTTCTTACTATTACTTTCAAAGGGAAAAACCTTTTATATTTTCCTAGCATTACCTAGTTATTTCTTGGTCATTTTTTAAGTTTGGGGTTTCAAAACTGAAGCCCTAGAAAACCATGGTTTTGCTTAGCCATTGGTACAATTTGGCATGGATCCTTTTGGTTATGGCCACAGTTATAAATATTGTGTTGTGGCTATTTTTCTTTATATAAAAATTTTACATTTGGAGGGTTTTAATCCTACCTGAACTTGTTAATATGGGTATTTCATTTGTATATGTTTTTTTGATAAAATTTGTATTCTAATGCAGGTAAACAATATGGGTCCTTGGTCATGGTTTTTTCCACAGGTAATTTGAGTGCCAATTTTTTTCTTGTTTCTTCATTAATATTGTTTCCTTCTTACCAACCACCATTTATATTTTGCAACTAGTGGAAATTTACACATACAATCATTCTTTGGTGTGTTCTGAGAGTTTTTTCCTTATACTCATTGTGGAACCTTTCCATTCCCTTAGCGAGTTTCGACTCCTCCCTTATTGGTATAGTGCTCCTGAGATCTTGGTTGATACTCTTGTTGAGAATAAACACTAGGATTCTATTTTAAATTAGTTACCTAGGTTCTACTTTTAAATTAGTTACCATGTATGCTATGTAGAACATTTCCCTAAGGGGAAATTTAAGGTTAAAGGAAAATTTTCCTTGTTTGTAATTATTTAAAATGACCATGGCTAGTGTTAGCCTCCTGTTGCAGTAGGTTACTCATATTTCATGATTGACATTTTTACAGGCCAAATATGTCATACTTTGCATGCTGCAATGCTCCATATTTGCTAAAACAGTCACCAAAGAAAGAGGCAATGAAAGAATGCTACTCAAAGTTCATCTACTGCATTCCAATTTTGAAGAGTCATTCCAGTTTTGTACAATTTTCAGCTAAAGGGAGGTCCAAACAGCTAAATCTTGGTCTCCCTAGGTTTCAATTTCCTGTTTTAGAATATAGAGAATGAAAATTTGTCCAAACAGCTCAATCTTGGAAGATTCTTAGATAGGTAGAGAATCAAAGGAGCCCAACTGCTTAATCTGGGCCCTTGGAAGAAATAAGGGTAGTTTATAGATAGGAAGGCATAAAAAGAAAAATTGAAATGATGGGTCTGCAAGTCTAAGTGCACCCAAACCAAAAAGAAGAAAAAATGTTAGGTAAGTAGGTTGGGTAAGTAGTTTGAGGTTGCAGAAGGTTGATTTGTGATCAACTCCACATTTCTCAAGTGTTACATTCATCCAGGTCACAGTCATCAGGCAGTTTCATGTGAAGGAGCTCAAAAAACAGGCATAACTAACTTCCCTTTCTTCCTCTTCCCCTAATCATTCACTAACTTCCCAAAAAGAGGTCAAGATCTGCTTGACATCTCTTATTTTCATCATTTTTCATGTCATTAGCCTGGGTGAAGATCTGCTTCACTCAAAGAGAATCCATAATTTCTCTATAAAGTTCTATATCCCCTTTGAAGCCTAAGATCTCTGAAACTTAGCGCTTTCTTGTCATCTCCATATTAACTATTGAAATTATTATTTAATTCCCTATATTTTCCCCATCCCCCTAATAAAACTATGTAAATAATCCCCTTATGTAAATATCCCCTCCCCCTGGTTGAAATATAACCATAAGTGCTTCACTGGGAATTACTAAGTCACCTGGACTTTAGTAAGAACCCTACCTCTGCAAAAATTCCCACTCCCAAGTGTCTGGACCCCTTCCAAACACTAAGAAAACCCTTTCCAAATGCAAAACCCCCCTTCCCACGCATTTCCTTTGGAATTTATTTAATGTTTGTTTAATTAAATTACCAAGCGCCAGACCCATTAACCCGTTTTCTAAAGTTTAAAACCCACAGCGCCGCGAAAAATTAAGTCTCCAACGCGCGCACGCCTTTACTAAACCCCGCGCATCTCCCTTCCCCGTCCACCGTCGAATCGCCTCCCCTAGATCCGACGGCCCTGGTTCATATCGGACGCCCTGTTGTAATGGTAGGTTACCACCCGATGTCCGACGGTTTCACCATCGTACACCGGGACGCATGGCGGCCTCCCATTGCATCGGGCTGCCCCTGACAGAAACCACCTCCGTACCAAAGGCGGTCCGATGCACTGCCAAAACCGCCCTCCCCTCACGTAACAAGAGCGCCACCTCACCCCGCCACGTCGCCTCCACATCACCTCACACTGCCTGCGCCCGGCCCACGTCACCCCGTCGTACTGCCACATCACCTTGATGACGTCAGCATGCTGACATCACATCCATACCAAAGGACCCCACTGCTGATGTCATCATGATGACATCATCTGCCGTACTTCTCACGTCATGCTGACGTCAGCAGCCAAAAAATCGAAAATTCGCACAAGAGCAAAAATCGAGCTTCGGAGCTCCGGAATGAGAAACGGAGGCAGTTTTCGATGCGCGATTAGCGCGAAGCGCTAATCGCACATCGCTACGAGAAATAGGCCGAAATGGAGAATCTTTAGGGAATCTTTTGATTCCTTGGCCCGTTTTGCACCGAAAAGGACCGAAATTGCCTGATTTTGCCAAATTCAACCGATTTGAAGACAGGAAGAGACCAGAGACAGAGATTAAAGAGTATTAGATCAGATTTACATAGAGAAAGCACGTCAAAGAGTATCAGAAAGCAGCAGAGACCATCAATGTAGCGGCAAAGAGTATCAGCAAAGATCTTAACAGCGGCCCAAAGCAGGAGAAAATTAAATACCTTCCAGCAAAGTCAAAAAAGAGGGCGAGGCCACTCAAAACTCTCAAATCATGGTTATTGCACATTTAACTCACACCAGAACAGAACTGCAGATCCCAAAGCATAGTTATTCCAGCAGTACTGTATCGAACCTCCAAAGGCCACACTACACTCTTTTTGATCCAGCTACCTCTGACACAGTTCAATAGATATTTACCTGCATTTAATTTTGGCACAAGTTTAGGTTTAGAAAGCTCTTTTTGCAGACCTGTTTAGGTCGATTGTAATAAATAGTTTGAGATATTTGCACTATAAAAACAGCCCTGAATACTGTATTAAGGGTTGGTTGGTTGTTTGACAAGCTATCCTTAGCTGATTCTGCTCCAACAGAGACCCGCACTGTAACTGTCATATCTTCTATAATCACAGACTGCTGAAAGCATGGATTCGGAAACTGTTTGATGTGTTTAATTGGCCGAGGAGTGATTGTGGAATTCCTGTGCTTCTACATGGTTCAATAAGTGTTTCTCAACTCTTTTAGTTTTTCATGTTTTGTTTTATCACCCTTCCGCCATCTAAATTGCAGAAAGAAAGAATAGCTTAAGATTTGTTTAACTGCACCTTAGGCTCAGTTTCTGCAATTTTTTCATGTTTTCATCAGAAATAGTTATGAACATGCATACTTAAATGATCTTGTTTACGCTGTCTCTTTCACATATGAATGATAGTTTAGGAATTCTTAACTGCTCCTAGATAACCATTCATTCACTTCTCCTCCCTGTCAGTTTTGATGAGAGATTCTCTATTTCCTTTCATCCCTGACCATCATTCCATCCTTTCAGCAAATTAATAATTGTCTCATGTGTGGCTATCCCACTCCATAATCCTCTTGTGACCAAGAAAACGCAACAGCAAGCCTTAATCCATGACTCCATGGCCCAATGGTTTGAAACTTAAATCACACCTTACCTTGCCTCTCTGCTTGAAATTTCTACCTTCCATCCAAACAAAACAACAAAACCCCTGAACCTAACAACTAGCCTAAAATCATCATCAACAAAGTTAAATCATTAAGAGAGAGCCCTCTCTGATTGCAGGTGGGCTAGAACCTGCATTCCAAAGATTGGTTTGTGGTTACCTCGGCCGTATCGCTTCCGGAGCTAAGGGACAACCTAAGTGATAACATAATGGCGACTCTGCTGGGGAACTCCTCAGATAATCTCACTAAACCAGTCTGTAGCTCCACAGAGGAAGAAACCGATCTTTGAAAGTCTCGGTCGACCTGTGTTTTTTTTTTTTAGAAAAAGTTCCCAAAAAATAGAGTAGAATTTGGCTCCTAAGAAGAAAACGCGTAATACACGATCAAATCCCAATCCAAATAGCCCAGCTGTGTTTGAAAATCTGAATTTAATTCGCAAGATCATTAGAAAACAAAAGCAAAAAGAAGACCCAACTGCTACGAGTCCTGAAACAGTTCAGCCAAGCAGTGTTCCAACCCCTATCAAAGTTTTATTCCGGTCAAACCCAAGTTCCCCTAGTTCTTCACCCCCTTCTCCAAGCAGCTCTTCTACACCTCCATCCCATACTCCTATTACTACTACTACTCCTTCTACCCAGGTTGTTCCTGTTATCCCAACTGTCCTAGATTTTCCGCTTATCCCCATCATCATGGCTAGATATACGCCCTTACAGTTGCCTGCTAATCCCGGGGCTATGCCTCAGGACTACCAGACAAAAATTACCTATTTTGATGGCACAAACTCCTGCACCGCCCTACAGCATACAAAGAAAATGCAGGATTATTTCGAGAGTTATGAAATTGATGATGACAGTGTAAGAATGAAGATTTTTGTCCAAAGTTTGACCGTTGATGTCAGAACCTGGTTTAGGGCACTTGCACCCAATTCCATATTAAACCCTGAAGCCTTATACCAGGAATTTACTAACAGATGGGAGAAAAAGAAAGACCCCCTGCACATACTATCTGAGTATGATACTATCAAAAGAGGACCTCAGGAAACAGCTTTGGATTACTGTGCAAGGTTTAATAATGTTTACAATGTAATACCACAAAATTTAAGACCTCCACCTGATCTCGCTTTGTACAAATTCCCTGATGGCTTTGATGCTGAGATGGCATATCAGCTAAGGGAAAGAGCCCCTCAAAACCTTGCAGAAATGCAAGATGTTGTTGTTAGTGTGGAAGCAAATCTAATTGCTAAAAGAAAGAGAGAAGAACCACTTTCAAAGAAGACCCCTCAGCCTTCGATCAGAAGCTAGATGCTATCATCAGTGGCATCCACAGGTTGGGAGACAGTGTAGACAATGTTAAGAGGAAAACTTCATGGGAAGGTCAACAGCCCAATGCCATAAGGAACCCGAACTTCAGAAAAACTCAAAACATAAACGCTGGAAGGGCTAGTCCCGACCATGATATTAGGCCGCCTTTCCAAGAAAACTATGCGGAGGCATCCACATCCACTGAGCCCACAGATGGGACTCAGATGAACTTAATAGATTCAGAAAATGAACAACAAATCTTTCTTACTGAAGAAGACAGACTATACCCTGATCCAAAACAATTTCACACCAAGTCGGGAGAGTCCTTCGATTTTAAACAAGGCTATGATACCGCTGTGTACGAGGTACACAAGCAATACAAATTAAGAACACGGACCATTGATGTTCCCCCATCTAGTAGAACAAAAGATAGCAAACATCTCAACAAAATTAAAGACAAGATCACCATAACTCAACCAGCTGATTGCTCTGTCCCAAACCCGCATCATGTAATTGTGGAGGATATAACAGACACACACTCTCCTATGGATCACCCTCCACCTCCCTCCTCCCCAAAAGAAAATCTGAACGACACTCTTAAAAATCTTCCCAAAGCAGAAATACCACAAGCTGTCATTCATCATAACATTGACATTCCAAAAGAAAACATAGAAAGTATGCCTGAAAAAGAGAAATCTGCCGCTATTAACGCCAAGAACTCATTGGAAAAACCATTCAGTTTAGAAGCAGAGATTGGAAAACTCAAGATATCCATTCCCCTTTCAGAACTTGCCAAACATGATATATATAGGCAACAAATTCAAAGGTCACTTCAACTACCAGAGGTCAGGGATGATGTAAACATTTTAGATGATACCCCTGAGCTGCTGTTTGGTCCAAAAGTTAATGGAAAATCAACATATGACTGTTCCACCTTTCTATGTCAGTCTGCACATACATGACAAAATATTGCATAATGCCATGTTTGACTCAGGTGCTTCACATAACCTTATGCCCAAAGCTGTAATGGAAAGGTTGAACCTCGATGTCACAAGACCGTACAAAGATCTATATTCCTTTGACTCAAGTCAAGTCAAATGTTTAGGCTTGATTAAAGACCTTTGTGTGTCTCTAGTCCCAATTCCCCCAAGACAATCCTAATGGACGTAGTAGTTGCTGACATTCCCACAAAGTATGGCATGCTCCTATCAAGATCATGGGGAGCAAAACTGCAAGGATCCCTTCAACTCGACCTCTCTTATGCTACTATATCTGTCTTTGGGCAACCAAAGAGACTGTATAGAGAAACATTAATGAAGTATGTGGTAAACAGTGAGGAAAAGCCCCAAAATTTTCCAATCTACTCAATCCATTCTGATATGGATTCTTTCATTTTATTTAATGATAACACCAGCCCTCCAACTAATGATAAGTCGTTATCTTTGGAGCAAGAAACATACATCAATGAGGAATCGGTTGCCAATACCCATGGAATTGTCTCAACAGTCAAGGCAACCAACAAACAGCAAGAAGAACATCCTGAAACAGAAATTGTAAGTCTGCCCAATCCTCAAAAAACTGAAACTCTCACTACAAACCTCAAACAAGAAAACACATGGTATTTAGAGTTTGATGGTTCTGTCAACAAGTTAGGAGCAGGGGCCAGAGTATGGATTTACAATACACATGATAACCACGCACAAGGCCATGCCTATAGACTCAATTTCAAATGTACAAACAACATGGCAGAGTATGAAGCTCTTCTCTTAGGCCTTAAGTTGCTCAAAGTCCTAGGAGCTACTAAAGTGTCCATCCTAGGTGACTCTGACTTGATTATACAACAAATAAAGGGCAACTTTGTCGCTAATGATAGCAGAATGAGAGCTTACAGAGCTGCTGCCACTGAATTACTCAATGCCTTCAGTGAATTCAAGCTTGCCAAAATTGCACGAGATCACAATATTCATGCCCACAGTCTAGCAACCTTTGCTAGCACATGCAAGCTTCCCTTTGAACCAAATCACCATTTCACCGCTGAAATAAAGCACAGACCTTCAGTCCCTAACAATGTCAAGGATTGGCAGGTATTTCAAAATGATGCCTAGATTAACAGTTTCTTAACTCTGGAGGACGAATTTTCCAACACAAACATCGACATGGATGCCATGGCCGACTCACAACAGTTAGCAGAAGAAAATCACCTGACTGTAACAGCTGCAACAGCTAAACAAATCCTTAACCCAACTGTTTTCAAATACAAACATAGAACAACTGAAACAAATCTGTTTAGAGGAAACAGCCAAAGCAGAGGATGAGTTTATTGATCTAAAGAGTAATGTTCTACCTGCCGGCCTTACTCCATTGGAAG
>APFE030764270.1:6163-21889 GCA_000404065.3 Pinus taeda
AGCTCACTATTAAAGATAAGTTTCCCATTCCTGTCATTGATGAATTACTGGATGAATTACATGGATCAATTTACTTCACCAAGTTGGATCTTCGTTCAGGATATCATCAAATCAAAATGAAGATTGAAGACATTCCGAAAACAATAATGGAGTTGACGTTTGTTGTTCTGATATCATTAATTGATTTTATATTGAATCGCACTGTTGGATTATGTTTTTTTCGTTGGCAACATGTTCTATGGTAGATGTTGCATTCAACAACATTTCCCAGTCATTGTTCAAATGGTTGTATTGCTTATTAGCCATTTTTACATTCCCTTTAAAGACAATGTAGACATTTTCATTTTGGATTTTGTCGAAAAAATAATCTGCGACATTGTTGAAACATGTAGTATGTATTTCTCCACCCTCTGTATCGAACAGGTCGAAACCAAACACTCTATCGGGTCCATATTGATTATATAATTGCCGAAGAGTTGTTTTCCTTTGGACGTATCCTTTTATGCACCAATTTGAGTGGTAAGGATTTAATGATTTGATGGGAATTTGAACTGGCAGAACGGACGGAGTTGGAGTAGTTGAAAGAGGGCAGTGTCTTTTTGATAAAGGTTGCGGGTCTGATGAGGATGGAGTGTTTTCATCAGATGTGATGGGGATACTCATAGTTTTTGGATTGCCAATTAAGGGTGCAAATGAAGTAGATATTTCAAAGTCTATTAGCTTTATAGACCTACACGACAATTGAGAGTCATAGGAATAACTGTTAGGAGCGGTTGTGGTATAAATAAAAAATGCAAAATTTTGAAAGAGGAAATTCATAACAAACATACGTTGATGGACCGATAGCTGAGGTAGCCCAGCTTTTAACATTTATAACAGAACCCTTTTGTAGCAAGCCTGTTGCTACGAGATCATTGAAATCTTTTGGAAGCATTATGTGTTTCTTATGTGTTCCGTCTGAAAACGCAGTACGATATCGCGGAGTTGATTTTTGCATTGATTGTATTGGTTCAAGTTCAACAATTTGCAGGTATGGTTGAATATGAGTTGATCTAGATAACATTGAGGGAATTGCATTTTCAGTAAGGTTTTTTGTCATTTTCTGGTGCAAAACAAAACGCAAAAATGTTTTTTTCTCCGCGTAAGATGTTTAAAATTCATTATATTCCTACAGCATTACTTGAAAAAAGTATGAATTAAAGGGCAAAGGGAAAGAAGCATGTTCAATTTTTTTTCTAAATGAGTGGGCATCCAAGCTTGTAAACATAATGAAGAAAGAAATTTATTAGAACAACTTCTATACGATCATTTTTTTTGAAGCATAGTTCCACCAAGCGAAGAGGAAGAAGGAGAGGGAGGAACAAACGAAGTAGAAGGTTTGGGGGTAACTCTAGTATCATCTGGTTGCTGATTTGATGGCCCAAGAATCATGGTGTTTTGAACGGCAGAGGTCGAGAAAAGCCATACCGGCGGGCGAATTACAAGCCCTGGAAGGTACAATGTAGCCATATGAGGTACACCAACATTTCCCCTAGAGGAAAAGGGAGTAGGTTTCCCCCAAGGGGAAATCCTTGATTGGTGGACTCCATTTTCTCAAGCTGAAACCAATGAGGGAGCAATGATGTTATTCCGATTTGAATAAAATTTATGACGCTTTGACACAACTTTCTTTTTCAATTTTTAAGAGTCGAGAAAAAGCTAAAGATGACTCTAGTCGCCTCCGACTTGGGTAACTCTAGTATCATTTGGTTGTTGAGTTGTTTGTTCAAGAGTCACGGTGTTTTGAATGACATAGGTTGAGAAAAGCCATACTGGCAGGCCAATTGCAAGCCCTGGAAGGGACAATGTAGCCATATGAGGTGTAACAACATCTCCCCTAGAGGAAAAGGGAGTAGGATTCCCCCAAGGGGAAATCCTTGACTGGTGGGCTCCATTTTCTCACCCTAAGAGCAACAAGGGAACAATGACGTTATTCCGATTTAAATAAATTTTATGACGCTTTGACACAATTTGCTTTTTTAATTTTTAAGAGACGAGAAAAAGCTAAAGATGACTCTAGTCGCCTTCGATTTTTTAATGACCCTGAAGTGACAAGTGCTCAGATGGTCCTTTTCTTTTAAGGAGTCCGAAAAGAACGAAAGTGACTACTCTGGATATCTAGAGAAGGGGATTACCAAACCAATCGCAAAAATATAGAATACTTTTTAAGGTACGGCAGTCAATCTTCCTGAATGCTGTGTTCAGTGCGTTGCGATCGATAGGGCGGCAGACACGGCTTCCTAAGGATAAAGGATATAGCCTACTGTGCTCTCCTAATAGATACTCGACGGTACGTGGGAGCACAAGTCCGTACTGGCACTTGTCGTTTCAAAGAGGAGGAATCACCCAACCTACGATGAAAGTGATAGTTACCAAGCTTTACGACACTGGAATACGTCTCTAGCCTAGACTTATAAATGGTGTGTGTTAGGTACCAAAGCGTTGTTATGTTTATTGAAATGTATTTTACAGTTGATCTTTCTTAAGAAGTTTTCCTTTAAGGTTGATCACGTGATGTACATATACAATTCCTAAATATGCAATCTAAGATGATAAACAGACGTTTACTTTCTTTTTGCATTGAAAATCCTAGCTACTAAGGAAAGAGAAGTGAAATTATTTCAACATAGAGCAGAGAGCACATGTTAAGTCCTAAATCAATTTCTACATGCATTCTAAATGTAAATGTACATGCATGTATTTGTTTTCCGCTTTCTTAGTGTGTGGATGACAAAAAAAATGGCAAGTGGAATATAATATCAATACAGGGATATGGCTATTCCAGAATTCTGACAGACATAAGCAAAGCTATTGAAGTTTGTATCTAAGATTTTCTAGAGTCTGTTCACTAGAAGCAAGACAGTCATGATGGCACCATTCTGCATTAGTCTAACACAAAGGAAAAAAGTTTAAATTATCAAGAAAGAATATTTATAACTAATCATTTCAATCGGGAAATAATTTTGAATCAAATTTATAAGACCCTGTAGCTGCTCAGTGGCTACTGCACAATTGATGGAAGAGGATTCTCTAGCATGGTCCATGGATGGAATAGAAATGAAGCAAAAACTCGGAAAGGAGATTAAGGCTGTTACCGGAGATGAAGCAATACAACAAATATCCAGAAATGTCCTTCAACACTAAAAGTTGAATCGCCAAATGACAAAAGAAAGTAGGCCAAGGCAAAGTACCTCTATTTTAACATTATTGCCTGAGTAACCAACATAAGCTGCACAATGCTATGCAAATTAATAGTCTAAGCGGGGAAAATCCCCAATATAATCCACACAAGCTAATCCTCACGAGGAAGGTTCTGCAGTGATTCAAAGGTTTTTTTATGTTATAAAATCCTAGGCTAATGTGGGTGTCCTAGCAAATGAAAATGCATACCATAATACCCACTTACTATTAAGCATCGTCTCCAAAGGAACTTGAACAATATGATAAAAGATTCATCTTTTACTTCTATAATATACATAATGTTAAATATATGAAAAACAATTTCTGCTTTCAAGCAAGTTGTTCTTTACTCTGAGTGTCAGCCCTTGGAACGAATGGAAAACATAGTGAGACAATCAGGGGGCATCAAATCTCTCATTGGCAATGTAAGCACGAATGCAAAAATGCCAACGCTGCAAAATGAGGCCCAGAGCAAAGAACAAATCCCAATGACTTCACCCAGTTCTCCAGTTAGTGATGCCAGTTCACCAAAAGAACATCCTTTCATTATTTGTTACATATTGGAACCCATTATTTTTGTTCCATACACGAACCCATTATTGAAATGCAAAAAAATGGACTCATAAATCTACGAACATTCCATTCAAAGATTTGTGCCCTGCTTGATATCAATCACAAAGTTGCAGTAAACAATAGATTTAACATAAGAAGTGAAGAAATATAAGAAGTTGATCTTCTTAGTCTCATAAGAAAAGAATATATCTGAGTGTGAGTGGGAGTGTGATTAATAAAATATATATTCAAAAGCAATTTTAAAGAATATTTACGTTACAATTTAATTTTATCATAAATATTTAAATTTAAGAGCATTATCACTTTATATTATATAAATTCAAACATTTTCCTTTGTACATTATATTATTTTAATTAAAAAAATATATCATACTTCGTTGTACCATTAATAAATATAGTGCAGAACTTAAATAACATATTAGATATTTGATTTGAAAATAATTTGAAAAATTAAATGTAACTAAACAACACCAATAAAGAAATCATTCAAAAACAAATTAAATTAAATACCATTAATAAGAATTCAAATATAACAAAATTTAGTTGAAATAAATTAAATGTATGAATATACAATTTAAAATACATTGAATTTAACCACAACACTAATGTAAAAAGAAGATGTAACATCAGTTATAAGATATAAATAAAAACCACATTCCTATATGAAAAACACATTTCTAAAATATAAAAATATAATTGAAATTCATTTAGAGAAATCCAATAATCTAAAGATTTAAATGTACCATAGCTTATAAGACAAATAAAAAATATATTTCTAAATGAAAAATATATTTGTAAAATTAAAAGATATAGTTGGAGGGCCCATCCAAAACTGATTCTCAGAGGCATAGTTCAAGTCAACTATATTTTTAATCAAGAAAGAAAAATCACAGACATATAAATGTGAAAGTAAGAAACCAATTTAAGTAAAATCACAAATTTTCACAGAGATAAACTAAATCAATGAATAAATGTAATAATATGAAAGGAGTGAAAATACAAATTGGAACAATAAAATTACAATAATAAATTAAGCCCAACTAAAAAAAATTAGTAAAAACCACTCTCATAAAACTAAATCATCAGTGTTAAATATATTAACATAACCAAAATTGAAAGGAAAGGATTAGGTTTCCATGAAGTGCAGAGCTTAGAGGATGGACACAAATTACATCTATGAGAAAATAAAGGTAGGTGGCTTTGAGATATTTAACATAAAATACTGAAAATATTAATTGAAAATACCCTATACCTTATTCTTCTTGTGGTTTGACATTCAAGTTATTAGAAGGTTGGGAAAAAATAATTATTAAATAAAATGCTTTTGTACCAGGTATTGTAACCACGATTGCAAAAATGCAAAGCTGCAAAATGAGCCCCAGAGCAAAGAACAAATCCCAATGACTTCATCTAGTTTTGCATCATTCAATATCTGCATATTCACGATTATTCAAAATAGGATAAATCAAAGTTGATTTCCATAGCTTTGGCCCATCTAGATTGAAGAAATACCTAGATGAAGGTTTGATAGCGGGTTACACCTATAGGTTGAAGAGAACGAAGAGGCATAAATCTAGGATTCTCTTATCTGCATTGAACCAAAGCCTGATAAACATAGTCCATCATTTTCATCTGAGACATCATTATCATTACATGAACCTTCCCAGAGGATTTGCAGTGTTTATGAGGTTGAGGTCATTTCCAACTTAAAGACCGAAGAGAAACACATTATTTGCAGATGTCCTTTCTATCAAAGAGTTTGCCCGCAATCTATTTTTACAGGTATTACCTCCAATTGCCATAAGTTTTGTTTCCTCAAATCTGTACGGAAATAACTTGTAGAGTAATTATTATTGTTTTTCCTCATTCTCTACTCCTCATATGAATCAATTAAAATGGGTCAAGGTCCTGAAGGCTTACAGCCAATGCACAAAACTGAAATCTGCAATGCCTTAAGTCAAGATTTGACATATGTGTCTTGTTGTGCTTGCAAGCTAGGAGGGTTGGTCCGGAAAGCTCTTAAATAAGCTAGTTATACAATGTCTTGAAAAATCTTAACTGAACTCTGTTTTAGAGCAAAAGAGACCGTACTTCAATGACAAAAATGTGTCACCTGTGAGATATTCTTATACCAAATGTATTTTAAAATAATACAAATTATGTTAGTCGGTTGGTTCAAAATATATGTTAATCTATTGGTTCATTAGAGGGCATATCGAGAAATTTTCCCACCTAAATTGTAAAGTAATTTGTAGTTGGGTGACTTTGGGTAGGCGAGAGGCCACGCTTTGTGTCGATAGGACGAACAAATGGTTGTTAAATTAAATATTTGTTTTGTAACCTAAGAAGAAAACGTTGAGTCAAATTTATTTAATTTGTAATGTATAAAAAGGAACATTTGATGATGATGAAAAACTTTGATAGATGTTCAAAAAGCGTTTATCTTAAGATTTCTATGTGATTTTTAAAATATTTTTGCTTAAAAATACATGAGTTAAATCACAATATTCAGCTACCATGAAATCTTGATGCCTAAAACCCTGATAAATAAATTAAAATAGACACACCTATATGCTGAATGAATTGTTTTTTGCACAATTAAACTAAATTCAACTGATATTGCACAAGTAACATAGATTTGTTACAGATAACATAGGCAATTAACTGTTCGAACAGATTCATAGAGTGTTGTGTGTTTAGCGCGTTCAGCACCTAACATTTGTTGTACCTATTTCTGCATTTATTCAAGCTGTCCTGAATAGCTCATGCTGGCTACAAAAAACCTTGCTTCCCAAGTACAACATTAGACTCAGGAATTCTCATTTAACGTTTATGCATGGTAGATATGTGAAATGGAAGTATCCAAGAAAATTCATGAAAGATACTGCAATTTTTTGATATTTTGTATCTCTACATCAGCCTGAGATGCTTCTTTAGAAGCACCAGCTGCAGTTTCTAATTGAGGGAGGATACAGTTTGGCTATTTGGGAGGGCACCCACAGTTTGTTTCCTCCTTCTGTTTACTTCCACCTTCCTCCGCACAGAATGCAATGTTGTATTCTTATTGTTTCTGGATAGAGGGATTAATACTACCATTAAAAATAGACACCCAACTTTTGCCTTTAACATTGCCAAACATGTCTTGAGGTAAATCATTTTTTCTCAAAATGTGTCACTTTACATTAAGAGATTTTTTACAAAAGAACACTGGAAAGCTCTTCTGTGTCAAGTTTGCAGTGTTTCTGAGGTTGAGATCATTTCCAACTTAAAGACAAAAGAGAAACACATTATTTGCAGATGTCCTTTCTGTCAAAGAGTTTGCCCGCAATCTATATTTACAGGTATTACCTCCAATTCCCATAAGTTTTGTTACCTCAAATCTGTACGGAAATAACTTGTAGAGTAATTATTATTGTTTTTCCTAACTCTCTACTCTTCATATGAATCAATTAAAATGGGTCAAGGTCCTGAAGGCTTATAGCCAATGCACAAAACTAAAATTTGCAATGCCTTATACTGGCCATTGTTGAAATTCACATAAGCTTCATCTTAAGTCAAGATTTGACATATGTGTCTTGCTATGCTTGCGAGCTAGGAGGGTTGGTCTGGAAAGGTCTTAAATAAGCTAGTTATACAATGTCTTGAAAAATCTTAATTGAACTCTGTTTTAGAGAAAAAGAGACCATACTTCAATGACAAAAATGTGTCACCTGTGAGGTAGTCTTATACCAAATGTATTTTAAAATAATACAAATTATGTTAGTCTGTTGGTTCAAAATATATGTTAATCTATTAGATCATTAGAGGGCATATCGAGAAATTTTCCCACCTAAATTGTAACGTAATTTGTAGTTGGGCGACTTTGGGTAGGTGAGAGGCCACGCTGTGTGTCAATAGGACGAACAAATGGTTGTTAAATTAAATACTTATTTTGTAACCTAAGCAGAAAACGCTAAGTCAAATTTATTTAATTTGTAATGTATAAAAAGAAACATTTGATGATGATGAAAAACTTTGATAGAGGTTCAAAAAGCGTTTATCTTAAGATCTCTATGTGATTTTTAAATTTTTTTTGCTTAAAAATACATGAGTTAAATCACAATATTCAGCTACCATGAAATCTTGATGCCCAAAACCCTGATAAATAAATTAAAATAGACACACCTATCAGCCGAATGAATTTTTTTTTGCACAATTAAAATAAATTCAACTGAAACTGCACAGGTAACATAGATTTGTTACAGATAACATAGGCAGTTAACTGTTCGGATAGATTCATAGAGTGTTGTGTGTTTAGCGCGTTCAGCACCTAACATGTGTTATACCTGTTTCTGCATTTATTCAGGCTGTCCTGAATAGCTCATGCTGGCTACAGAAAACCTTGCTTCCCAAGTACAACATCGGACTCAGGAATCCTCATTTAACGTTTATGCATGGTAGATATGTGAAATGGAAGTATCCAAGAAAATTCATGAAAGATACTGCAATTTTTTTATATTTTGTATCTCTGCATCAGCCTGAGATGCTTCTTTAGAAGCACCAGCTGCAGTTTCTAAATGAGGGAGGATGCAGTTTGGCTGTTTGGGAGAATTGCAAATAGAATCATTGGTATTAGACAACTAAATAAACAAAAAAAATTCCCAGCTAAACAAAGATGCCTCTTTTACAATGATCAAGGCTTATAGTACAAGATTATGCCCAAACTGTACATTTTGATTCAATGAGAAGCAAGCTCCTGGAATTAGTTAAAATGAATGAGTAACCACGATGTAGTCCATATAGTATCATGTGGTATTGATGTGGAAAAAAATACATTTAGAAACATGTGCAGGCAGTGTAGATCAATAAGTTCTCACGTGAAGGCAATGTTACAGATACATTTGATGGCATTTGCAACTATTTGTTTTGAAGGTGTATCTTTCCAAGTTAAATACACCCAATCATCAGATACCAGAATGACACAGGTCCCATTATTACAAGCAAGCAAAAAAATATTGTCAAATGGAAGTGTGAATAACAAGGCCTTGAGGCTTGAAATTTTGAATGACACAAAGGATATGGAGAGTTCAAAGGGTGCTCTTAGCTTTAATTATTGAAGACGGCCTCCAAGAAGCCAGCATAATTCTATGTGATGGACAACAAGACAGCTCTGTTCAATGCATTAGTGAGGATTCTCCTTATGATACTATCTAGATTAGCAGTGACACTAAGAACACAAACAGTCACAATGCCTAAGGTAAATGGCTCCTCCAAATCTCAGAATATATACCATGATTTCAAAAAAAATTGGGGAAATGTTACCTTGTAAGCCTTTTCCAAATTACACATAGCATCCAACATTACCTTTATTGCTACAACTCCAACCTACCACAGTGTCATTGGTAAGGGTTGCATCATGAAGAATTGCAAAATTCATGCAATTGATATGTTGGAATGTCTAAGAACGGAATCTGGTAATGTCATTCTGCTTAAGCTTTATTTGGGAACACTGAGGACTGGTCGATATTGAACCAATCCAATAAGTTCGGCAATTTTACTGGAGGCCTTTACCTTTAAATTATTTGTTGGATAGATTCCACAATGAATCAACAAATTAATTGACAACAGGGGATTCAAGTTATATTAATTAGAAGCACACCTTGCAAGAAAAGTTCTTATTGATGGATTCATCTTTGGCTGCATAGTTGGATCAAGTACATGGTGTGAGTTAACAGTGTTGAACAATTTATATGCATGCAAATTGATAAGAAAGAATTTCATACAGAAATTGATTTTAAGGAAAAGATCAAAAATGTGTAGCACAAATCTGTTGTCCAAGTACATCAGGTGTTAAAGGATTTGTCCTAACACTAGAGTAGGAGCACAAACCAAGCTCATCTCTAACACTGGTAAGTAAAGTTGAAAAAGTCGAATGAGAAATAGAATTAGAAGTCAAAGTAAAAACGAGTCGTCAAGAATATGTTGAAATGTCCAATTCAAAGCCTGTACTTGATGTGTCTAAGAACGGATTCTAGTAAAGTCATTATGCTTAAGCTTTATTTGGGAACATAGAGGACTGGTCAATATTGAACCAATCCAATAAGTTTGGCAATTTTACTGGAGGCCTTTACCTTTAAATTATTTGTTGGCTAGATTCCATAATGAATCAACAAATTAATTGACAACAGGGGATTCAAGTTATATTAACTAGAAGAACACCTTGCAAGAAAAGTTCTTATTGATGGATTCATCTTTGGTTGCATGGTTGGATCAAGTACACGGTGTGAGCTGACAGTGTTGAACAATTTATATGCATGCAAATTGATAAGAAAGAATTTCATACAGAAATTGATTTTTAAGGAAAATATCAAAGATGCGTAACACAATTCTGTTGTCCAAGTACATCAGGTGTTAAAGGCTTTGTTCTAACACTACAGTAGGAGCACAAACCAAGCTCATCTCTAACACTTGTAAGTAAAGTTGAAAAAGTCAATTTATAATTAGAAGTCAAAGTAAAAAGGAGTTGTCAAGAATATGTTGAAATGTCCAATTCAAAGCCTGTACTTGATGTGAATTCCAACCAACTTGTGACTTTGAAGAACAATAATCTATTAATTTGCAGTCGTGGCAAGAATTATAACTCATTGGTATTTGATGTGTGCACACAATTATCTTAGTGATAGCAAGCACTTTGAGGAGGTTGGAATGGGAAGGCAAACATAACTCTCCTCTATTATCTCAGAATTGCAAATAGAATCATTGGTATTAGACAACTAAATAAACAAAAAAAATTCCCAGCTAAACAGAGATGCCTCTTTTACAATGATCAAGGCTTATAGTACAAGACTATGCCCAAACTGTACATTTTGATTCAATGAGAAGTAAGCTCCTAGAATTAGTTAAAATGAATGTTGGTGAATCACCAATGGATGACTAATCTAAAGGTGTGCAAAACGATATCAAGAGAATGGTGAACCCATGAGTAACCAGGATGTATTCCATATAGTCTCATATGGTATTGATGTGGAAAAAAATACATTTAGAAACATGTGCAGGCAGTGTAGATCAATAAGTTCTCACGTGAAGGCAATGTTACAAATACATTTGATGGCATTTGCAACTATTTGTTTTGAAGGTGTATCTTTCCAAGTTAAATACACCAAATCATCAGATACCATAATGACACGGGTCTATTTGAGGCATTATATTTATCTCAAGTTTTATTAATTTTTCAATCCTAAGGTTAGCTACAGATTCCCAACTAAACAGAGATGCCTCTTTTACAATGATCAAGGCTTATAGTACAAGACTATGCCCAAACTGTACATTTTGATTCAATGAGAAGTAAGCTCCTGGAATTAGTTAAAATGAATGTTGGTGAATCACCAATGGATGACTAATCTAAAGGTGTGCAAAAGGATATCAGGAGAATGGTGAATCCATGAGTAACCAGGATGTAGTCCATATAGTCTCATGTGGTATTGATGTGGAAAAAAATACATTTAGAAACATGTGGAGGCAGTGTAGATCAATAAGTTCTCACGTGAAGGTAATGTTACAGATACGTTTGAAGGCATTTGCAACTATTTGTTTTGAAGGTGTATCTTTCCAAGTTAAATACACCAAATCATCATATACTAGAATGACACAAGTCTATTTGAGGCATCATATTTATCTCAAGTTTTATTAATTTTTCCAAATATAGAGAAGGTATTTCATTTCAATATGTTGATCAACTTACAGCACAGTAGCTTGTTCCCCAGGAATCACACCAGACACTTCGTACCCAGGGCAGGCAAGATATGCCCGCTATTTTGAGATTAAAGAAAGCCGTTATGTTCAACGGAATTCCAACATCAACTGATAGACTTAGCACATTCAGTGAACCCAAAAGCATTCTACAGTGCAGCTGGAGAGGGTGGGGTGAGCCACCATGTTTATGTTCGCACGTTTGTGCATTGAATGTAAATGCTAGATTAGGTATATTGAATATGGATGCTACCAAAACCCATCTAAACCCAGGTTTGATATATCCCTACAGATTATCAGGCACAAAGATGCACATATTTAATTTGTGCAAATGGCCAACGTACGATTGCAAAAATGCCAAAGCTGCAAAATGAGGCTCAGAGCAAAGAACAAATCCCAGTGACTTCAGAAACCATAACAGCTTTAAAAGAATAAATCAGAAACCATAACAAAAAGAAGGGCTAACATAAATCAGAAACCATAATAGAAAGAAGGGCAAGAAACACTGACCGCTAAGAGTTTTCCAACCAGAAGCCCTCTGAGCAGAAAGACACGAAACCAAGAAGAAAGACACGTTTCGATTCAGTCACTGCGAAGAGTCTCATCGCCAGGAGGCCTGGCCTTTCATGGCCCATTGCCAGATCCTCCCTCTCTGTCTTCCGGCTGGTGGAAAAAATAACAATTTTCTATAAAAACAAATAGATTAAACCAACAGTAGAAAACACCCCAATCGTCTAACACATAGAATCAATGGCTCAAAAAAGTGGATCCTCCAGAGATACGCTGACCATCAAGTACCACTAGGATTTATATCAAAAGGGAAAAGGACCAAAAAAAATCTGCCTTAGGAATTAGACCTGATACACCAGAAACATCCCTTCTGACAAAGATATAAATGCGGGCCAAAAATCATCAGAGAAAAGTATGGAAGTGGCTGCATGCATTAATCAGAGACAAGATATCCCAGCAATACCGCCAGCAGAAAATAGAAAACCAGAAAATTCAAAATTTTCCGGTGACAGGAAAGGATGAGCTCAAGCAGCTGACTCCTGTTGGGAGACGATCTTCAGGAAGCTGCTTCTTGACATACAGTGCAGCAACAGAAAAATTCTATCACGCATCACCATGAACCAATGCTGATACGAAAATCAGAGCATGGTTTGGAGATGTATATAAATCTTCTGAAAATTCTTTTGGTTGCCCCTCACCAGCTTGCAGGATCAGATTCAGACATATAATTGTAAAAAAAAACCATAGTTAAAGTGTTATGGTAAAACTAGATCCAAAACCTCGAGCGAAACCGAGTGGAGAGCACCCTGGGTGAATCAGTAAAAGCTTCATATGCTAGAAGGTTCAGAGCATATGTTCAAAGTGATGTGGGAGTATTTATCAGACCAGGGGAGACCCTATGTAATACAAATTCTTAAACCGCTGCCCGAAGAGGGAAACAAAAAAGGAAGTTAGAGATGTAAGAGAGAAGGGAAAAGGCCAAATGTCAGAGAAAGAGAGGGAGGTGATGCCGGAAATAGGAGAGAAGCCAATCATCTCAGAGATATTTCTCCGCATCCAAGGGAGTACATGATAGGGTCCAGTGAAATACTGAAGGAGAACAATGGAAGGCAAGAGAGTTACCTATAGCTTGCAGACAGGTGCTCTCCAGCTCGGCAGCTCAGTAGTTCAATAGCTCTCCACCCCTGTTCATTATTCTATCTTCCGAGCCATAGGATTTTGTTCAACAACCAACAATCATTTCCATAAACAAGTTTCTGAAGGGTCATGCATTCATATCTCATTGCAGATAATAAAATATTTAATGTTTTGTAATTCTATGAGTTTTTAGACTCGGCTTTTTCTAACAGTAGGGAAGAATCAAATTTTGAATTATGCAAACTTCTTCTAGAACACAAAATTGAAGTAACAAGAGATTGATTTCAACTTTATTTAAACTGATTTAAATAATTAATTTGATTTAAATTGATTTTCAATATTATTATGGTTTATATTTATTTCATATCAAGGTGATGTGTGATTTCATTTGTGTGTTAGTGGAGTTGACACATGTCTCATTTAAAATAAAAATAAAATATTGTTTAAATACAAACTATGTATTTATTTGGTTAGTTTTTATTGAAAATATTATAAAACATTCATAATCTTAGTCTCATTGTGTGTTTAATCTATCATTAATTACAACTCACTTGTAGTAATAATATTTCACTCTCACTCAACCATAAATAAAATATTTAGACTTCATGTAAAATAACATCATTCTATATCAATTTTAACAAAAAGATAAAGTAATTAGAAGTAAAAATAAATCTTATATTTTCACTTTAGTATGAAAAAAAGATATATTTTTAAAAATATTTCCATACAAAAGCTAAATTATTTAAATATACACATTAATCAAATAAATTATTTAAATAATCATGTTAATTAATTTATCTTAATATCATTTCTATATATAAATAATAATTAACATTTCAATAACTATAATAAAATTATTAAAATTTAAAAAATTCAAATAATTATATATATATATGGGGTAAACCTAGGTTTACTTATACTTTTAAATATATATTTTAGTGAGGGGCTGTGTATATAACTAATATAGATTAATTTCAATCACGGACCTAGCAACTGATGAATGCAAATCTTTATGATGCACCTCAAATAAATTATTTTATCAATGCTTGTTAGGTACATTGTAATTGAAATAAATTTATACTAATTTTATTAAAACCATATCAATTTCAATTTTTGCAATTATCTGGAAAAAAATATCAAACAATTGTCCAAACTCCTCTCAGGCAGATTTTGAAATATTGCCACAAACCGCACGGTCTTGTCAAACTCCTCTCAGGCGGATTTTGAAATATTGCCAGAAACTGCACCGTCTTGTCGGCCATAATCCAGAGGTTCGGTTGGGGATACTAATCAATCTTATGGTGGGCAAATTCATGCATGGATGACACTTTCTGAATCAAACCATGTTTCTTACGACTCCTCATGCCGTGTTGGCATAGAATTAAACATGGTTATCTCATTTCTTGCTTATTGGGCACGCATCTTTTTCTTGTAAGTCGGATTTTTCCAAGTTGTACGGCGAACCTTCTCCCTTATACTTTTAAATAAATTAAGTGAAAATAGATGTATCGCATTAATCTAACAATTGTCCAAACTCCTCTCAGGCAGATTTTGAAATATTGCCAGAAACTGCACGCTCTTGTCGCCCATAATCCCCAGGTTCGGTTGGGGATAGTGATCAATCTTATGGTGGGCAAATTATATAGTCAATCATGCATGCATGACACCTTCTGAATCAAACCATGTTTCTTACGACTCCTCATGCCCTTTTGGCATAGAATTAAACCATGTTTATCTCATTTCTTACTTATTGGGCACGCATCTTTTTCTTCTAAGTGGGATTTTTCCAAGTAGTACTGGGAACCTTCTCCCTTATACTTTTAAATAAATTAACTGAAAATAAATGTATCGAATTAATCTAATAATTTCCGTTAATATTATAAGATAAGTTATCGTTTAATAATATAAGTTTATTAAGTATATTGATTCAAGTAAAACCACCTTACTTGGTATAACTAATTTCTATTTCTTACGTGGTATAACTAATTTCTATCTCTAGTTGTATGATAGAGATTTTCACTACTACCAAATGCTTCTATATTTTGGCCAATAACTTTTAAAATATTAATTTATAATTTAAATTAATAATTAAATTATATTATTGTAAATTAATTAATATTAATAGCCAATGATAATGATATGAAAATAAATAAAAAAAATTTAATTTAAAAATTAAGATATATAACATTATAATAAATATATCTCGTATATTAAAAAATTAAAATTAAAATTAAGATATATAACAATTGATAATAAAATATTTCTCTTATATTAAAAATAACAAATTTAAAATTATCTAAAAAATAATATCTTTATTTATATGAAAAATTATAATTTTTCAGCAATAATATAATATTAATAATAATTATCAAAACATTATCAACATCACAAATAATGATGATCATGATCATGATGGTTAACGTCCACCGAGACCAAACATTGGTCTATCGGACCTAAAGAAACAAACTATTTATTTTGATTTAAGATTTTATTCCTATGCTCAAAAAGCTTGGAGAGAAGCCTCCCAAGCTCACTATAATTTTGACATTGTAAAAGGCT
>APFE030764273.1:11231-90164 GCA_000404065.3 Pinus taeda
GACACTGACATGATAATGAAAACCCTATGAATGATGATAGACTCAGATGAATGATGACATAGACTGACATTTGGGCAACTTTAGAAGGAGTGAAAACAAACCCTAGACCTAATGCCTAGTGACCAAATTTTTGCTTGAAAACTCTTTGAAAAGACAAAATTTGACCTTAACACTCTGAAACCACTTTGTAAGAGCATATTTGATCACTGGAGGAAGGCTGGAAAGACTGACACTAACATAATGGATGTAAATAGAAATTGCAATCACTTGGTTGGTAATCGCAGGAGTTTCTTCAATGGCCAATGTTTCTCTTGTCATAACTTTGGTCACAAAGCAGCTCAATGTGTTGCCTATAAGACAATCATGACTAGAGAATCTCAAAAACAAAGAATTATGACTGGAATCATGAAAAGTACCTACAATAACTTTTCTGCTCTTGAAAATGAAATAGAATGTTCTATTTGTAACAACTTCGGTCACGAAGATTCTGAATGCAGGAGCAGGTTTCGACAAACAACTCAGAAGGAACAAGCCTCAAGTGCCAAAACATGGAGAATGAAGGAACCACAACCAGAAAGATGTGGGATAGCCCTATATGCAAAAGGACAAGAAAATCAATGGTACATCGACAGTGGATTTTCGAAACATATGACAGGTGATAAAGAAAAACTTCAATTATATAGTGCCTTAGAAAAGGAAAAGAAGGTCTTATTTGGAAATGACACCCCTGCGCTCATAAAAGGTAAAGGTTCTGTTCAATTAAAAGAAAAGGTCAAAGCTGGAAATTTTATGTATGTTGATGGCTTGAAGCATAATCTATTGAGTGTCAGTCAGATATGTGATCAAGGAACTGAGGTAATATTTCGATTAAATGGATGTAGTGTTTGTGATCTTGATACAGGAAAAACAGTGATCAAAGGCATAAGAACTCCAAATAATTTATACATATTCAAAGAAGGACAACAAAAATGCTATCTGAGCAAGAATGATGAACACTGGCTATGGCACCGGAAGTTGGGGCATCTAAGCTTCTCACAAATAAGGAAAGCATGCAAATACCAGGCAGTTCATGGTCTTCCAGACATCAGAATTCCAGACAATACAATATGCAAATCATGTCATTTTGGTAAGCAAACCAGAACTAACTTCCCTGAGAAGGAAGGATCAACTAGTATGCCACTTGAACTTGTCCACACTGATGTATGTGGTCCATCTAGGAAAAGGTCACCTTGGGGAGAAGAATACTTTATATTATTCATTGACGATTTTTCCAGGATGTGTTAGATAGGACTTATGAAGCACAAAGACGAAGCCTTTGAAAAATTCAAATCTTTTAAAGCCTTGGTTGAAAATGAATCAAATCAAAAAATTAAATGCCTCAGGTCTGATAGCGGTGGGGAATTTACCTCAAATGAATTTTTCGATTTTTGTGAAGAACATGGAATAAGAAGGGAATTCTCTATAGCCAGGACTCCTCAGCAAAATGGAGTAGTGGAAAGGATGAATAGAAAGGTTCAACAAATGGCTCGTGCTATGCTTGATGAGTCTGGAACTCCCTCAACTTTCTGGGGTGAAGCTGCATTTGCTACAGTTGTTATTCTCAAGAAAACAAACGTCCAGGTGAACATCACTCAAACCCCTCATGAGCTCTGGTATGGTGAGACTCCTTCGGTAAAATATTTCAAAAATTTTGGAAGCAAATGCTATATCAAAAATACTGATGAACATCTTGGCAAGTTTGAACCTAGAGCAGATGAAGGCATTCTCCTTGGTTACTCTCCCCACAACAAAGCATACAAGTGTTATAATAAAAGGCCTAGAAAAATTGTTGAAAGTATTGATGTAGTGGTTGATGAAGAAGAAAACACTCCTAGGCAGGTAAGATCTAAAGATTTCGAAGATGATGAGGACTATCCATCAACATCAAATCATATTCATGATGAAGAAGAAACCCATGAGGCACCAGAAGAATAGACAAGGATAGAAGATAAGACTCCATCCAGGTACGTTCAGAAGAATCATCCAGAATCTCAAATTTTGGGGCAGAAAGAGGCAGGTATACAAATAAGAAGAACAATTGCAGAAGCTTCAAGCTATTTGGCATTGCTCTCCTCCACTGAACCACAAAATGTAAAAGAAGCATGTAAAGATGAATGTTGGGTCAAAGCAATGGATGAAGAACTTGAGCAGATTAAAAAGAATAACACTTGGAAGTTGGTCCCTAGACCAAAAGATAAGAATGTCATAGGGACAAAATGGATATTCAAAAACAAGTTGAATGAAAATGGGGAAGTTATTAGAAACAAGGCCAGACTTGTTTGTAAAGGGTATGCTCAACAAGAAGGAATAGACTTTGAAAAAACTTTTGCTCCCGTTGCTAGACTTGAGGCCATCCGAATGTTCCTTGCTCTCTCAAGTTTTCAGAAGTTCAAAGTATTTCAAATGGACGTGAAATCAGCCTTTCTGAATGGAGACTTGGAAGAAGAATGTATACTGAGCAACCAGATGGATTCATCCTTGGAAATGATCCAAATCTGGCATGCAGACTTAAGAAGGCTCTCTATGGTCTTAAACAAGCTCCAAGGGCTTGGTATTATCGTTTGGACAAATATCTTCATCAACAAGGTTTTTCAAAAGGATCAGCAGATAGCAATCATTATATAAAAATTGAAAATAACAAATTGATAATACTTGTTGTGTATGTTTATGATATCATCTTTGGCAGCAATGAAGAAGCTATGAGTCAGAACTTTGCCTTGGTAATGCAGAAAGAATTCGAAATGTCCTTGCTTGGAGAACTGACATATTTTCTTGGATTACAAATCCAACAAAATGAAGGCGATATATTTTTATCTCAAACCAAGTACCTCAAGCAGATTTTGAAGAAGTATGGCATGGAAGATTCAAAACTAGTATGTACCCCTATGGTTACAGGATGCAGCCTCAGTGCAAATGATGAATCAACAGTAGTGCATCAACCAACCTATAGATCCATGATTGGGAGTCTGCTCTATTTAATAGGTAGCCGACCGTATATCATGCATGCAGTGGGAATGGTTGGAATATTTCAGGCAAATCCTAAGGAAACTCATCTTCAGCCAGTAAAAAGAATTTTCAAGTATCTTCAAGGAACTCAAACTATGGCCTATGGTATCCTAGAGATACAGATCTCACTCTTCATGCTTATACAGATGCAGATTGGGCTGGAAGCGTGGATGACAGGAAAAGCACTAATGGTGGTGCATTCTTTATGGGTTCCAGATTAGTATCTTGGTTCAGCAAGAAACAGAGTTCGATTGCTTTATCTATAGCTAAAGCAGAATATGTGGCTGCTACATCTTGTTGCACACAGCTCCTTTGGATGATGCACACTTTGCAGGATTTTCAAATCACTTGTACTCCACCTATCTCCATCTTATGTGATAATACAAGTGCAATTAGCATTTCAAAGAACACAGTCATGCATTCAAAGACCAAGCATATACCGATCAAGTATCATTTTCTTCGAGAACAAGTGCTGGAACAAAAGGTCAAATTGGAATATGTTCCCTCCAAGGAATAAGTTGCTGATATTTTCACCAAACCACTACCCAGGGAGACATTTGAATACCTCAGACAGAAGTTGCGGGTAGTTGATGCATCATCTTGTTGTTGAAACCTGTCTGTTTCAGAGAAATATGGTTGTACGCGAGTTGCATGAGGAGGATCCACATACATACGCCGGTTTATGCAGATACAATCGTGTATATGATGGTTTGAAGGAAATCAGTGGGGACAGACTCTAGTTGAAGAGAGTCTAATATGGGTCTGATAGAGACCATCTGGCACAGGTTCAGGGGGAGCAGATAAACTTCTGATAATGCATTGTTGGCATTACATTAGAAGCTTTTGGTTTGAGTACACAAGCTGTTTTGGGTTCAGGTGGATCAGCTGCAGAAGGAGAACAGAAGGAAAACATGGTTGCTAATCTTTCGAGTGATTGACAGATGTTGCTGCTATCAGTTATTAGTGACTTTCATAAGTCTTGCTATTTCGTCTCTATGTCATGTATATCGTTTATTGTCCAGGTCATGTAACGGCCTATTTTGGTTTCCCCACTATGCCTGGGATGAATGATGTAATGTACTTGGTTGTCTTATGTAAATTTCTAGTGTATCCCCACTTGGTTGGGTGATGGATGTATGTATAGAGTCTGTGGTGATAGGAAGGTCTTTTATGATGTATAAGTCATGGTTCTTCTTGAAGAACATCTTTTTGCAGATCTTGCCTACAATTCAGGGGGATCTTGGTCAGCACAGCAGAGTAGAGATTTTAGCATGTACTCAGGGGGAGCACAACCCTTTGCCCTTGATGACAAAGGGGGAGAATGACTTTGAGGATCTTGTGGTTTCCATCAAGTCCAAAGGGGGAGATTGTTGGCATTATGGCATAGGTTTGGCGCTATGGCAGAGGTGTTGTCCTTGATGGCAACTCACTCTGGTGACAGATCTCAGTTCAAGCACTTAGAAAGAAGAAAAAGATATATACGCAGGTTCACTTTGACTAAGCTGCGTATACACGCAGGTTGGACATTCCCAAGACGCGTATGCGTATACACGCACTTTCATGCAAGGAAAAGCGCATACATGCAGGAGAACTTATTTTTGGTCCATGGTATTTAGTCCTTGGTATTTGAACCTATGGGTTTGGGCCATGGTATCTCGTCATAAGTGTTGATCCCAAGTATTGGGTCCATGGTATTGAATTGTTATGGTTTTTGGACCGTGGTATTGTGAAAGGCCTTAAGGCTATAAAAAGAGGAAGGAGATCATTTGGCAAGGGATTATATGAATTATTGAATATCTGAAAAAGTGCTAGATCTAGAAAATGATAGATTAGGTTATGGTGCAGATCTAGATCTGAATGAAGAAGGAACCTGAGCACAAGGAGAAGGATAAGTCTATTGATGGGTCAAAATCTTAAGGCTTGAATGATAGTATCTTTGTATGATTTTGATCTGTTCTATGTGGCGCTTGCTTGATCTATAAATTTGGTAATCTGGGTTAACTAATGTCTGAATGTTTGAAAGAGTGAATTATCCTTTATAGATCTGTACGCGGGTTCTAAGTAAAGCCGCGTATACCCGCGGGTTCTGTGAATTAAAACTGCGTATACGCAGGTTGGTCCAAACACAGAAGCGTATACACGCAAGTTTCTGGTTCTTGAAGTAGCGTACATCCCTTGAATTATCTTCTAGCTGCTTCTGTTTATTGCTGCAGTGTTCTGGGTTCAGAATTTGGTGTGTGGTTACTGTTACTGTGTTCTGGGTACAGCTGTTAGAGAAGTGTCTATTTGATTCAGTGTTAATTGGTGAAAAGGAGATTTTTTGATATAGAAATTCTTGATGATTGATTGATGTTCATGGATCCAGTCTGAAAATTTATGAAACGTGGTCCCTGGAAGCAAAGAGAAGGTTGTAGCCTTCTGCAGGTAGTAGCCTGCGTACTAGTATCCCAGCTAGTACAAGAGCTAAGGGGGTTGTAGCTCCCTTCAAGAAAAGCTGGAGAATGAGAGAGGGTTGTAGCTTTCTGCAGGTAGCAGCCTACATACTGGTAAAGGACTGCACTAGTACATAAACATTGTAAAAAGAAGTTTCTAAATAAAGGAAGATAGAGACGAATTGCAGCAGGTGGTTTTCACCCACATTGGGTTTCCACCTTATATCTTGTGTTCTTGTGTGTGATTGTCTTCTGCTCTGTTTCACTGTTTCTGGTTACTGTTTATTTGATTCTGATACATAGATTAATTATCAACATCTGTAAGATAAACCAAATTATAAGTCTGCATGGTATACGCGGGTTTCCTTATCTGTAGTTGCATATATACACAGTTTTCACTAACTGAAGTAGCGTATATGATCTAGGTTTGAAAAAGAAAATAATTGACTTAATAATACTAATTCACCCCCCCCCCCCCTCTTAGTATTATTTCCAACAAAAACCACTATCGAAACTTGGCAAAACCCATGCCAATGACAACAGATGAACCAAATAAAAACATGCATATACCATGCATGCCAAAACTAGATAGGAAATCATGCATGTGACTTGTTACCTACAATTATTTCCACTAAAGCCACTTGATCCAACTCTTCCTTGCTTGATCTTTTCTCTCCTTTTCCTTCCTTTGCTTGCTTGTTGCTCTTCTCCTCTTTGAAACCAATTCCAAAACTAAACTGACAAAAGAATGTGAACTGATCCTCATAATCCTTTTTATAATTGGTGCCTTTAATTTCTTCATTTTTCCTCTTTTTCTTTCAATTTCATCCTCACGCAAATATGTGACCTTTCACCTTCCTTTTCTCCTAATTTCCTTTATTTTCATAAATAAAATGTGAATAATTTCTTTTTTACTTTTCAAAGCCTTTGTCAATGCCTTTGCCAATTTCCCCTTAGCCATAATAAAAGCCAAGTGGTACCCACTAGGATACTTTGCCCAACATTCAACTTGGAATACATGTCCAATGACCTTAGTCTTATTTTACCTTTATTAACTTTATCACATGAAATTTTAACCCGAGCTTATTACAATTCACCCAACTTATTAACACAATTTTGTAGCTCTTGAAGTTTTCTTTCTTCTCTAATGACCACATCCAATTTGGAAATGGAAAATGTCAGGGTTGCATTCAACTTTAGAGGATGATGATTTCTCATCTAAGTGGATGCATTTGTCACCATAAACCAAAAGTAATAAATTTAGTTATAATTATGCTAAATAACATAATTACATCATACTCATGTCTAAAATGTTAAGAAAGATCAACAATTCCTTGCATGCAAAATACATAATTTACATGTATCATCAGGGCAAATGTCCTAGTACTTATTACACCTATAAATTTTAAAATAAACCCCTAGTATTTTCTTATCTTTAAAAACATGGAACATATCAGAAAATATGATGACTATTAGCCTCTTCTAAGCCTACATTTGATGTGACAGAATCTTGCCTCCCAATCTCCAAGTCTTCAACTAGATACTACGTAATGTCATCTTCCTTTAACTCCCCTTGGGTTGATTTCATTGATATTATTTAGATGGTGGCCCCATACTAGGTATCTTTTCATAGGTTAATAACAATATTTATTGATAGAAAATATGTAACTTCTAGAGTAGCCATTTTTTGTTCCTATTTCACAAGAATACCCATTATTGATGCAAAATGAAAAATGCATTGATGCTCATTGTCATCAAATTTTGTGGTGGGTGAGAAGATGGAAAATCCGTTTTGCATTGGATCAATTATTCATGATTTTTAAGAATTCATATAATTCATTGTATCTTCTTGAAATCCATTATGAGAACTCCAAAGTAGAGCCAAATATTAATTGATTACTTGGAACAAGGCAAGCCAACAAGCTTGCAAATCCACCACAAGGACTTCCCCTAACTGATGTTTTTATGAGTGATGTAATTTAATAACCTTGGACACAAAAACAAGTTGAACAACCAAGGAAAAAATTCACACTATTTGAATGTGATTGGATATATGAAACTATGAAAATTTAAGCCAAAAAAAGACAAAACCCTAATTTAGACTAAAAATGAACAAGTAAAAAAAAAAAAAACTTGCATAAATAAAAGTCAAAGACAACCCTCTATATTTCTCCAAAACCAAAATTCACCAAACTAGAGTGCACATTACCAAACTAACGACATCAAAATATTTGACTATATAATGGTCATCTAACTAAGGTAACTTTACTACTCCCCTATATCACCTTCCTCTTTCAAACTCCTTAATCACACCTTTTAGTGGTAAATTCCATTTGATGGTTTAAAATCCTACGTCCCCGTGAATTCAAACATTTTAGGGGGGAGAATTGGTTTCATAAAGTTACTTACCTTGTATTGACAATGAGGTTGAGGTGTGCATGACATATTTAGAGTTGATGGGGTCAATAATTACCTTTGGGATCATGATTAATTGACTAAGTTATAGCTTGATAAATTGTGGTTCCGTTGATCCTAAGCACCCTCATTTTTAGAGTTGTAGCCTCATTTGTAGCAAACATAATTCTTGGTTATGCTCCCTCAAAACCTAGTAGAAGGAAATCTTTTAAAAATTTCCAACCTATTTATGAGTTTGAGCCAGTATAGATACAATATTGCAATCAAGTAGAGAAGATTTGAATACCCTTAGTTTGATAATTGTGCTTGGGTCTCCCACGACTATCAAAGATTGAATTTGGGATTCCTTAACCATACACAAACCTTGTAAGAGGGAATATACTCCAATTTGGTTGTTGAAGGAATTCCCTAGGCCCCATATATAAGTTAGTTTAGTTTTTCCTCTAGGATTAATGATGACCCCCCTTGCACTTTTCACCCTGGTACAATATACTATGTATAAGATTGAAATAATCTACAACTTTGATAAGTATTAAGTCTTTCAACTAATGTGATATGCATTCAATTATTTTCTATTGTCTTTCACCACCATTCTTCTCTTAATGTTGGATAATCCAAAAGAAAAACATATGAATTAAAATAATAGATAGAAATTATAAAAAAAAATAACTTAGTTATTAATCAAATCCATGAAGAAAAACTAAAACATTTTATTTTTAAATTTTGTTGTATTGAAAATTATATAAATACATCATTAAAAATTAAACATGAAGGTACCTTATATACATATTATTCAAATAATATCATAATATAATTTCAATAAGATTATAAATTATTTAAACATAACGATAATATTAATTTCAATGAGATTAAATCAATAAAACATAATAATAACTAAATTTGCAAAGAAGCGAGCTTTGCAACTCCTGGTAAAAACCTATGCCAAACCCTAATTATGAATTCCAAATGGTTGGTTTGGAGGGGGATCCTCTCCCTCCACCAGATGACAATGTGGCCTTTTATTCTCTTATTTCTTCCCTCTCCAAGAAACCCAAAATAAAGGACACTCATTAAATAATTATGAAGCCTAGGCGAAGGCCATAGCCTCTATTGTACTCCCCCCAAGTTTTTAATGAACTACTTTGGCCTTTTCATATCACACTTTAGTCCAGAAGTTCACTAGAGTGTGGCCTTTACCCAATTCTATGGAACAATGGTTGGAAAATACTTGGAAGCTACTAATGAAAAGAAAAATTGGAATGTACACATGTGAAAATGGATTCTTTGTTTTTCTCTTTGAGTATAAGGAAGACAAAGATGTTATTTTCTAGAATGGCCTATATTCCTTTGGAGCCCAAAGTATGTATCTAAACAAATGGTCTGTTGTAGATTTTTCTATCACCTATCACACAAGTGCTTCAGGAGATATAGAAGCTTCATAGAGACAACCTCTGGGTTGATTTGAGATTAGTGCCTAGGGCATCTTAAGAGAGGAGTGCTTTTGAAGATTATCTAAGGGCTTTCTGTTGCACTCCATAAGTCACATAATTGGAAAAGATAATTGAGGGCTTGGTTCAATAGTCCTTCATCAAGGTAAACTCAAGAAAATACATAAATCTAAATACTCAGGAGGTAAATATGGCTAATCTCAAAGAATAATGCATTGGTTCTCGTGGCCAATACACAATAATAGGAAACTTAACATTTTCATTGTAGTATAGGCGAATAGGAGGAAGGAAAGGAGGGAAATGGATGCAGAGGGCTGGACATAGCATAGAATCCTAGGCAACAATATCGAATAGAGATATGGAAGGGTGAGGAGACGAAAATGCAGAAAGAGTGGAGCGCTAATTAAGGTCCCAATCTCTATGCATCATGAATACATTTGTCACACAATAACATTAAGTAGATATGTGCACTTTATAGGTACATCAGTAAATTTGTAGTTAACACAGATACTGTTACCACTTAGTAGAAAATATACAACCATGAATGGGAGTAATACCAACATCTTCATTACACTATTTCAGAGGAGGAAAGACATACATGAAGTGATAAAATAAGGGGGAAAACATATTGTGCATTGCTCTGATAGGAATCAACAAAATAATTTGATTAACCTTCAAGATGGTGTCCAAATCGCCAGTCCATTACATCTAGCAATTGTATAGCTCAAGTCCCTCATGAACAGGCAAATAGAACAAAAATGGAACCACAGAATTCTGGCCTCTTGGGTGCGAAATTCTAGAACCTTTTTTAAGTGTTTCTACCCTTTTTTTATAAGGAGAGGGAGATCTTTGTAAAACAGTTACAAAAATATCTTAGCCAAGTCCTAGCTGTCCGATCGACTAGTTGTCTTAGCGTGTGAAGGCCTGCTGCCCAAATCATTGCAATTGGATTTGATTTCATTCTTTAAAATAAATAAAAAATTAAAGAAAAAAAATAAGGGAAACTGAATAGGGGATGAAGAAAATATCTCCCTATCGTTCCTAGGATTACCTCTAATTAGACCACATCTCTACCATGATGCTCTTCTTTAGCTACTCGGTCAATTCGCATGTCACTTTCCTCTTAACTGCTTGAACTTCCCACTTTCTAAAGCTGAGAGCGATTAATAGTGGTGGCCTTGGTTGTGTTTAGGAATCATAGCTTTCGACTCATACATCTCTTTAAATCTCTGTATTACACTATCGGAGCATAATATGCCATGTAATACCACCATAGTGCATTATCAGAGTTTTTCCTCATTGGAACTTTTATTCTTAAAGACATTACAAAATAGTGAGTTCCGATGTTCCTTAGCCCCTTTTGTTTATCCCCTTGAAACGTGTATCCCATAAGACTGGGCATCATGGGGGTTTGTTTTTCCTTTGTAAAGGGCTTTCCACCCTTGGTTCTTTAAGTCTTTTAGACCATGTGCTAGCCAAATATCGAAGCACCTCTTTATAGAAACTTTCAAATATAAGGATTAACATTGGAGTTGCGATATTTCAAATTCTTTGATATGCGACCTCCAACATGATGTCATCATTCCACATGGCACTTCTTGAGTGGTGACACATCTCACCCTAATTTCCCCCCTTAGGCCCCTCAAAACGCCAAAACTGCTTGCCACGTGTCCTTTCATACCGCCATGTCATGCTAACATCAAATGCCATTATAGCTTTATCAGAACCAATATGTTATCGCGTGTCTTTATCATAGCCATTCATATGTTGCCACATGTAGCTTATCAAAACCAATTGGATGTCGCCACGTGTCCTGCTAGAGGAGAGAGAAAAGGACCTATCCGCCCTTGGTTTTGCAATGAAATCCTTTGTAAACCTATATTTAAGTCCCCCGACGATTTTACACTATCAACACATTACCCTTGTCACACCCTTTAAAAGGTTGTCTTTTCAGAAGTTCCGATATGCAATTGTCAATGTTGTGATATGCTTGATGCTTTGATTTGCTTGCTCTGATGCATTGGATCCCCGATGCTACGACCACCGATCTGTTATCTCTAATATATCAGACTTCTGATATGCAATGTGTTGATATGCCATGCATCTCTAATGTGCGATTGTAGATATCCGATATCGTTGGACCTCCGATATGCGATCTCTGATATCATGCCTCCGATATTCCTTCTTTCCTAAGGCTTGAATCCTTGAAACTTTAGAAGACCATATATTTTGATCTAGGAGTCCATTTTTTGACTTCTACATATCGTTGGGAAGCTTGTTCAAAGAAATTTCCAATGGAGAGGGTTTGATTTAGACTTTGAGTCCTTTTGAGGCTTGGAATATGACTGCAAACTTCTCTTCTCATTTACTCTTTGGATAGTTGAAAACACATTTTGTAGTAAGTGACAACATTAGCTCCAATTTGGGATAGTGCCTTGCTGGAAAGGTGTTCAGAACCTGCAAACCAGTAGTCATCACCATTGGGCATGGAGCCAAAAATATAATAAATATATAAAACCATAAAATCTCCATGGAACTTTATTTGTTGGGATTTCTTGCCTCGTAAAAATAAATTCAGAAATATAAACTCTAACAATTGAAATTTAAAGGCTCAGCTAGTGAGCTTATTTATATACAACTCCTACTTATGAATAGGGCTCAATTCAACCAAGTGAGGTCAACCTTCCAATGGTACCATGTCAACATTTGGGTGTTAGACCTAATGCCTCCATGATGCTGAAATTAAAAAAAAAAAAAAACAAGCATGCACCATGAAAAATCTTCAAACAAAAAACATGATAAATGCTCCAGAAACAACCTCTATTGCTGACCTAAGAATGTTGTCATGTAGTAAGCTACAGGGTCATAGAACTGACAGGAGAAAGTTGCAGCTACCTCATTTTCATGAAAAGTTTGTTGAACAATATCTTCTTGGTTAGGGAAGCCATAAATATTGTTCAACTCTTCAACTTTAGGTTTTCCAAGAAAAATTTGTTGCTGGTCTTTTGCTACCCATTTTCCAATGGGCCACCCCTCTTGGAAATCTACAATAGAATCTTCATTTTTTGAAATGTAGGATTCATAGACTAGAGAATATAATGAGGATTACTGGCAGGAATTTCTCTACAATAGGCAACCACAAACATTGCTTCGTCCTTCAACTTTAGTCTCTTCTTGAAAAAATTGTTGTTGGAAGCCTTCTCCTCACTTGCTAGTAAGCAACTCCCTTTGAACATCTTCAATAGTTTCATCCTCCTCTGAAGAATCTAAATCATAGATTGGAGAATATTTATTAACTTGAATATTAGTTTCTCGGACTTGTTCTCCATTTGGAGGGTGTGAGTTGCAAACTAGAGCCTCTTTGTTAACCTCCTGGTGGGTCTCCTCTTTTCGTGCATCTTCCCATGACTGGGACTGTTGTAGTCCTACATTTCTCAACATCCCATCAGAGTCATACAAATCATAAGAAGGAGAATCATACAATTCAAAAAAATAAGATCTTTGTGGGTTTATTTGCAGCTCTATGATGTCTCCTCTTTCTTGATTACTAGGTGATGCTTCTTGATGCGAGTAGATATATTCTTGGAGTGGAGCCCCACAAATATATTCGACAGGATCATTAACCTCAGAAATATTTTCAACATTAAAATGTGCACAACAATATTCAAACAGAGCATCTGGTGGATATAATGTTTTGGAATAATAATTGAATGTTATGTGAAAGCTCTTTAAAGAAGATATGTTTCCATGAGGTATTGTTTTGTACCAAACTCTAAAATATTCTTCTAAATAATACATGAACATTTTAATTTTTGCATCTTCAAACACAATACCCTACTCCTCCATGCATTCATCAAAATCCTTGAGGTGTTGGTTTAACCTTCTATCAGTGTTTCCACTGAATATAGGCAAATGTATATTCCATTTATGCAATCGAGCGACATGATTGGATAATCATCAATAGAAGAAAAATTCATTGGGGCAAATATGTTGACCAAAAATGTAGGAAGGGCCATTTTGAAAACCCCTTTAGGTGAGTGATCTCATGTTCAAAGGTAGGGGAAATTTTCGGTTGCTTTAGCATCAAAGCGAGTATGAGGCTACTTGAAATCTAGAATGACCAAATAAAGATACAAACAATGGAATCGCCAAGGTGTTTACAAAAAGATTCTAACAATGGAGTCACCAAGGTGAGAGATCTTCAACCCAAAACTCCCTTGCTCACCTAACAGTGGGAATGTAAAAATTGTTGTACCCAGGGAAAATATTTCAAATTTGTTCCCCAGCAACGACACCAAAAATATGTTGTATATTTTTCTATCACCTATTGTAAAAGTGCTTCAGGATATATAGAAGCCTCCTAGAGACAACCTCCAGGTTGATATGAGACCAATGCCTAGGGAATCTTAAGAGAGGAGTGCTTTTGAAGATTGTCCAAGGGATTTCTGCTACACTCCATATGTCACGTAATTGGAAAAGATAATTTAGGGATTGGTTCAATAGTCCTTCATCAAGGTAAAATCAAGAAAATACATAGTTATAAACACTCAGAGGGTAAATATGGCTAATCTCAAATAAGAATGTCTTGGTTCTAGTGGCCGACACACAAAAATAGGAAGCTTAACATTGTTGTTTTAGTATAGGTGAATAGGAGGAATGAAAGGAGGGAAATCGATGCAAAGGGCTGGACATAGCACAAAATCCTAGGCAACAATATCCAGCGGAGATATGGAAGGGTGAGGAGATGAAAATGCAGAAAGAGTGGAGCGTTAATTAAGGTCCCAAACTTTATGCATCATGAATACATTTGTCACCAATTAACATTAACTAAATATGTGCCCATTACAGGTACATAAGTAAATTTGTAGTTAACACAGGTACCATTACTACTTAGCAACAAATATACAACCAAGAATGACTGTGATACCGACAACTTCATTACATTATTTCAGAGGAGGAAAGACATACATGAAGTGATAAACAAAGGGGGAAAACATACTGCGCATTGCTCTGATAGAAATCAAGAGAAAAATTTCATTCACCTTTAAGATGGAGTCCAAATCACCAGTCCATTACATTTAGCAATTGTACAGCTCAATTCCCTCATGAATAGGAAAATAGAACCAAAATGGAACAACAGAATTATGGCCTCTTGGGTGCAGAAATCCAGAACCTTTTTAAAGTGTTTCTTCCTTCTTTTTATAAGGAGAGGGAGAGCTTTGTAAAATAGTTACAAAAATATCTTAGCCAAGTCCCAATTGTCTGATCGACTAGTTGTCTCGATGTGTGAAGGCCTGCCGCCCAAATCATTGCAATCGGATTTGATTATATTCTTTAAAATACAAAAATTACAGAAAAATAGAAATAAAGGAAACTGAATGATGGATGAGGAAAATATCTCCTTGTTGTTCCTAGGATCACCTATGATCTGGTCACATCTCTACCACGATGCTCTTCTTCAGCGACTCGACTGATTCGCCTATCGCTTTCCTATTAACCGATTGAACTTCCCACTTTCTAGGGTTTGGATCAATCAACAGTGGTGGCCTTGGTGGTGTTCAGGAATCATAGTTGTTGACTCATCCATCTGTTTAAATCTTTGTATTACATTATCGTAGCCTAATAAGCCCTATAATACTGCCATAGTGCATTATCTTAGTTTTGCCTCATTGGAACTTTTATTCTTAAAAACATTACAAAACAACGAGTTTCGATGTTCCTTGGCCCCTTTTGTTTAGCCCCTTGAAAAGTGTATCCTATAAGACTAGGCATTGTGACCTGTCTCTTATACTTAAGGTGCTAAGGCCTTTAGACTCTTGTCGGGGGCCATTTGTTTTTTGTAAAGTGCTTTCCTCCCTTCGTTCTTTAAGTCTTCTAGACCATGCACTAGCCAAATACCAGAGCACCTCTTTATTAGAACTTTCCAATTGGAGGATTAACATTGGAGTTATGATATTTCAAATTCTCCAATATGCGACCTTTGACATGATGTCATCATTCCATGTGGCACTTCCTGAGTGGTGACACGTGTCACCCTGATTCCCCCCCTTAGGCCCCTCAAAATGCCAAAACTTCTTGCCACGTGTCCTTCTGTACCACCACGTCATGCTAATGTCAATGTCGGTGTAGCTTTATTGGAACCAACCATATGCTTCCACATGTAGCTTATCGGAACCAATCAGATCTCACCACGTGTTCTTCTAGAGGAGAGAGAAAAGGGCTCATCTTCCCTTGGTTTTGCGATGAAATCCTTTGTAAACCTATATTTAAGTCCCCTGACGATTTTACATTATCGGGACATTATCCTTGTCACACCCTTTAAAAGGTTGTCTTTTCAGAATTTATGATATGCGATTGTCGATGTTGCGATATGCTTGATGCTTCGATCTACTTGCTCTGATGCATTGGATCCCCGATGCTGCGACCATCAATCTACTATCTATGATATATCACACTTCTTATATGTGATGCATTGGCATGCCATGCAGCTCTGATGTGCGATCACAGATCTCCAATGTTACTGGACCTCCGATATGTGATCTTCGATATCGGACCTTCGATATTCCTTCTTTCCTAAGGCTTGAATCCTTGAAACTTTAGAAGACCATATATTTTTATCCATAAGTCCATTTTTGGACTTCTACATATCGTTGGAAATATTTTTTAGAGAAATTTCCAATGGAGAGGGTCTGATTTAGACTTTGATTCCTTTTGAGGCTTGGAAGATCAGTGCAACTTCTCTGCTCATTTACTCTTTGGACAGTTGAAAACACATTTTGCAATAAGTGGCAACATCGTCTATGGATATTTATCCAGATGATGATATCTCAAATGTGGTGAAAATATTGATAAAACTCCCAAAGATTCCTTATATCATGCTAGAGTGATGACATCCTACGTGCAATAGGGAATAGATTAGGGAAGTATATAGATTGAGCCAAACCTGAAGGTTCTCAGTTTCTGTGTGTAAATATTTGCATTGAGGTGGACTTGGAGAAGAGTTTTCCCTCAAAAATAAATTTAACATGGGGCAAAAAAGAGTCATTGTCAGACTCTTGACTATGAATAACTTCCTTTCAAATGCAAAATGTTCCATGAGTATGGGAATTTTGCAAGAGATTGTAAGTAGGCTTAAGCAAACAAAGGTGAGGAAACAGTAGCAGCGCAAGGGGAAATTTGGAAAACCCAGAGGAAAGGTGGAAATAAAGGAAAAGTTACAGTAAATAAATCCCAAATAAAACAAGGAAGGAATACAACTTCAACTTTGGCAAACCCCTTTGAGGTTTTGCAATCCTAGGAAGAGGATGGAAAGGATGAAATTAATAATAATAAAACCAATGATGATACAAAGGAAGAAGCAAGGGAAATCAAGTAACTTCGGTGAGTTAAAGCATAAGAGAATGAGGGGAATAGTCAAACCCTAATCATAGCACATGAAGAAGACAACAATATGTCAAATCGAGACGCAAAAGGAATCCCAACTACAAAATCAAGAAGTGAGGTCGAAGGAATTCTAAGGCAACATAAAGTGTCAAAAGAGGAACCTAAAAAAATTATGACAAGGAACAAAGCACAAAAAAAAATTGGATTGATGAAATTAGCAACCAAGAAGAAAGGAGGAAAGAAAAAGGAGGGAGAAGATATCCTAAGAAAATGGTTAGAGAACTTGGGGTGGAGGAAAACAAGAAATTAGGGATTCAACCTGAATTCATTGACATCCTCAAGCCAACAACATCCAAGGAGCAAGAAGAGATAACAGAGGGAGGACATAAGTCACAAAGCCCTCCAAGATTATAATGAAATTTATATCATCGAATATAATGGCTTTGGGAAGCCCCATAAAATCCCTATCAGTTAAAAAATTATTTAAGCAAGAAAAGCCATTGATTTTACTCCTTCAAGAAATAAGAATGGAAGAAACAGATCTTGTGAACTCAACAAAGTCATTCTAACGAGAAAGCTCTAGAATGGTGCACAACTCTCTAGGAGCCTTAAGTGGACTTGAAATATTTTGGCTAGACACCTTCTTCACTTTGAATGATAGTCTCAAATCTAGATTTTGGATAGCAGCCTTACTAGAAAGAAAGGACACAAAGGAACATATCCATGTAATCGATGTATACGCCCCAATTTTGTATGAAAAAAAAAAGAGAGTTTCGAGATTCATTAATTTCTTTAAAAGAAAAGAAGTGGCATCTCAGTAGTTTAGTTGGACTCTTCTAAGAAGCGAGGGGCCAATCTAGCCCATGATCCCTTCAAAGAATAATGGATGATTTGATAAGTGAGTGGGACCTAATTGATATACCACCTAAGAAAAACAAATATACTTAGTCAAATAAAAGTAGCAGAGAGAGACATATAAAGACAAGACTAGATTATTTTTTATACATAGTAATTGGCTAATTAAAGTAGTGGAATACATCTCATCAATATTGGTGCAGGGAGAACTGGATCACTGACCAATAGTATTGACAATCATCCCTTTGGAAAAACTTGGTCCCATTCCTTTTCGTTACAGCCTAGGATGGTTGAAGGAAGAAGGGTTTGTATATTTACTAAAACAAACTTGGATGAATCAAGGATCCCCATCTTATGTCTGGGAGCTTAAGCTAAAAATAGTCAAGCAAGTGCTATGAGCCTAGGCAAAGGAAAAGTACAAACGCCTAGGACAAAAACATAGGAGTTGATGAAACAACTCGAGAAACATTAAAGCTTGATATAAAATAGTGAAGTAGAGAATTGTCACATAGAAAAGGAAAATCAATTAAACATACATATTTGGATAGACAACATACAAGAAGAAGAATATTGGAGACTAAAGTTAAGAAGTGTATGGTTAAAAGTAGGAGACTAGAACACCACCTTCTTTCAAGCAAGTTAAAGCAAAGGAAATGTGTAATTGGGTAAGAAAATTGCACCTGAAGGTAAACCTAAATTGACATCCTTTATTGATATTAAGCAGGAAGCATTTCTCCATTTTCAATCACTTTATTATGAAGATAAATAAATAGAGATGGATAAGACAAGAGAGTTTTAAACTTGCATTCTTTCAATTGTCTCAAAATCTGAAAACCAAAAATTAATAAATGAAATTGAAGAATCAGAAGTTATAGAAGCAATTTGGTCATTGGACCCTCACAAATCCCCTGGTTCGAATGGTTTTTCTATTATTTTATTTCAATATTTCTTGAATTTGATCAAAAATTATTTTATAAAAATGCTCAATTGGACGAGAAGGAAGGAAAAAATTGGAGGAAGTACTAACTTATCTTTCCTCACTTCAATCCTAAAAGAGTCAAAACCTATGAACTTAACCCATTTTAGGCCCATTTCTCTCGACAATTTTGCATATAAAATGCTCACAAAAATCTTGGCAAATGGATTGAAGAAAATTTTACTAGGAATTCTCTCTAAAAGTCAAGGAGGCTTTATGTTGCATCACCAAATTTTGGACAGTATACTTACTTTTCAAGAAGCCATTCACTCCAACAAGGAAGTGGGAGAACTTCGAATAATTATCAACCTTGATATATCCAACACTTTTGATGGGGTAAGACATTCCTTTTTATTTCTTATGATATAAAAGTTGGGTTTCAAAGTGAGTTCATTTGCAAGATAAAATCTTGTGTTGGTTCCCCTTAGATCATGCCCTTAATAGATGGAAGACCCACTCCTTTTCTTATGGCTTCAAGGTGGCTCAAAAAAGATTTTCCTTTATCCCATTTGTTGTCTATATTAGTTGTTTAATGTTTGAGTAGGAATCTAGAACAAGCAATATTGGAAGCCAAGTTAATGGGCTTGAGCATTGCTCGAAATGTGAAAGAATTAAATCACTCCCAATTTGTGATGATGCTCTTTTATTAGGAGGGGCCTCTAAAATAATTGTGTGGTCCCTTACATTATACAGGTTAACCATCTTATTTATTATTATTTCCCATCCCATTATTATTCCATTGGGTACCTCCCTTTGTACCCCATATTATCCCCCCTAGGTATACTACAATGGGCTTCAACATTGCTGGAAATGTGAAAGAATTAAATCACTCCCAATTTGCGATGATACTCTTTTATTGGGAGGGGCCTCTAAAATAATTGTGAGGGGATTCAAAACTCTGCTAGATGTATATTTGGACCTCTCAGGTGGACTGGTAAATATAAGGAAAATTCAAATATATGGATGGAATTGCTTTGAGTTGTCCCTAAGAGAGATCTCTAGCATATTGGAATTTCTGGTGGATTTAGGTTGGAAATATTTCAAATATATAGGAGTTCCAATCTCTTTGAAAGCCTCAAGCATGGAGGATTTGGAACAAATTATAAAAAAATTCAAAAGAAAGATCCATTCATGCGGTGCACAATGGTTAAATGCAGTCGGGAAGTTCGTTCTGATTAAATCAATTATGTTATCCCTACCAATTTATTTGTGTTATGGTCTTCTGGCCCCCAAAAGTGTGATTAATCAAATGGAAAGCCTTTTGCAAAATTTTCTTCAGCGAGAAGGCAAAAACAATGAGAAAAAAATTCCATTTAGTCAATTGGACCACAATTTGCCTCCCTAAACAATGTAGTGGTATAGGATTCAAGGACCCCAATTATTGAAACTGGAACTTGGGGATAAAATTGTATGTTGACTCCTCTCTGATACTAAAGAATGGTGGAAACAAGCCTTCTTGCAAATATATTTTCATAAATGGAGACACTTGAGGCCTAAAAAAGTGGATTGGTTAGGAGCTTGCTCAAAGATATGGAATCTCTATAAATTTCTTGCCCCTATTATCTTGAATCAATTGGGTTGGAGAACTAGAAATGGTGACAGAATAAATATGTGGAAGCAAAACATACCATCAGCGAAGCTTCTGAGAAAAAGCCCAAAGATAAGAGAGATAACAAGTGGTTGAGAAGATAAGGATAAATTAGAATTTGAGATGTCTCTCAATGGAGTAAACAAGGAATCTAGACATGATGGAATTGTTTTTTCCTACCACCTTACAAAAATAATGGGAAATATTAATTAATTCTTTGAAGGGTCTAGTCCCAATCGAAATGTTAGGTCCCTATAATACAAGTGTAGCCCATATATTGTTATTGTTGTGCCCCATAGGAGCCCACCATTGTTATTGTTATGCCCTTACATTATTATTGTTATGTAGGCCCTAATTATATTTTGACCCTTTAGACTCCTATATATAACAAGGAATTATTTTCATTTGAATCATCTAATAATTGTTCATTTATGTGATGTAAAAGAAGGTTTCCCCTTAAAAGTATATTATTATCAAGGCATTCATCAATATCTTCTATTTTTGTGTTACTTTTATCTAGGTATGTAACCTTTGGTATCTGAGCTCTAGATCCTAGGGTTTTGATCCTTCAAATAAGTCATCTTGGTATTTTTGCTATAGCTTTTTCTATATGAGGTTCAGAAGATGAAAACAAGATCCGACAAAATTTTAGATCTTGGTTCACTATATTTTCATAGATACGGTTCAAGGAAGTTAGGGTTTCTGAATGCTCCTAAATTTTGTCTCAAACAAGTGACATGTGGAAAATCATCATAAGTTTATCTTTGAGTATCAGATTTGAGTTTTTTAAAAAGTGACTGAAAGTGCATGGAATTTATTTTTTTGGGTACAAGTTTCAAGGATGAAGGTTCAAACAGTGACATGTGGCAGCTTGTACAAGTTCTCTATATTGAACTAGGTGATAATTAGGTCATCATGGAAGATTTGGCATAACATTATCTTGAAGAATCCAATCCTGATCTAACTTGTGGAGTTAGAAAGGATAAATTTTAGACCTTGGGAGGCCAAAATCATAGAGATACAATAGTTTCAAGGTCGGGAAAATAAACAAGCTCAAAATCGAGCTCTTAAAATAAAAAATGTGTGTATTTTTAAAATTGCATAAATTTTTTTTGAAAAAAAGTTTGAAGTGATTCAAAGAGCATAATGAAGCATATTTATCATTAATTGGTTCCAAAATTTATCCAAAAAAAAGTAAATCTACACCCATTAAACCCCTAGAAAACTCTACTATGACACATGAAGAAGAGGAATAAATGTAACATGATATATCAAAATTATGGAATAAAGTGCAAAGAGAAACCAAAGATGAACTAGGAGTGATGATGAATGGTTTAAAACCAAACACAAAAGTAGGCATAAATGGGACATGGAAGGTTGGAAAAAAGGTTTGATAAGGTTTCTACAAGAAAGGATTCCTAGTGGTGACAAGGTATTCCATGAAACTCTTAATGAGAACAAAATGAATGTGAATAATGATTTTATAGACTCTAACTTTGGGTTGAATACCAACCAAATTCCAAAGAACGATATGAGAAAGTTTAATGGCAAGGATATGGAAACATGGATACTATAGATGGAGCAATTCTTTGATCTACACGATGTGCAACACACACAAAAGGCATGCATTACACCTTTGTATTTAGAACCCAATCAGTTTGTGTGGTATCAATGGATTTTTTTCTCATAAATCACTTGTCACTTCAATAACTTTTATGGAGGAAATGATAGCACATTATGAAGATAAAAAGAGAAATACCTTCTTTAGCCAATTCATAAATTTGAAACAAAGGGTTTTAATTATGGACTGCATTAAGAATTTCCAAAGATTGAATATTAAGGTCATTGATATTCCAAAGGAGCATATGACTGATGTCTTCATAGGGACTTAAGGGATAACATCCAACATGAGTTTCAAATTTGGGAAACTAAGTCATTGGAGAATGTGTTCATGGCAGCGATAAATGTTGAAAGAAAAATTATGGCAATAAGGAGGTCTACCACTCGCAACCATAAAGATGGAAGTATTGTCCCTCCTAGCCTCCCATAGCCTACAAGGTTGACACCACAACAATTATAGGAAAAAGCAGAAAAAAAACTATTTTGTTACAGTTGTGATAGTAAATACAGTAAAGGTCATATGTGAATTCAGAGGAAATTATTTTATATAGATTGTGAAGAAGAGGAAGAAAAGGAGAAAGAAACGTCAGAAGAAGAAGATCTACACTAGGAACCAGCACCAATGGTTGAAATAGAAGAAATCAATTCAATCATATCATGTAATGCATTTGTTGGAATTACCACTCCTCAAACTCTCAAGATATAAGGATATATCAAGAAGAAAAAGGTAATAGTATTGATTGATTCAAGTAGTACCCATAATTTTATTGATTGTAGGATAACCAAGGATTTGAATTAATTTCTATATACAACACCATAGTTTCAAGTGATGGTTTCAAATGCATGAACACAAATTACTCATGAAAGTGCCATAGTATCAATCTAACCATGGGGGAATATGTATTGAATAGTTCAATGGTTTCCATTCTAATGGGTGGTGTTGATGTTGTATTAGGAGTCTAGTGGTTACAATCGTTGGGGACGATATATTTTAATTTTCAAGATCTTTTCTTGAATTTTTTCTAAGAAGGCAAGGAATTTGAATTAAGGGGTACCGTAGGGAAACTTGGTAAAATAATCATCTCTAATGGCATGACAAACATTTTGAAGAAGTAACAAAAAAGGGTAATTTCACAATTATGCTCACCAGATGTTGAAACATCTAAGCCGTCCATTTCTCTAGACCTCCAAAGAGTCCTCAAAAATCATGATCATGCCATTCACTTGGTTCTAGGAAATGTTCCTCCAAACATTTCCTATTCACCTATTCATGATCATGATCATGATATTCACTTGATTCTAGGAAATGTTCCTCCAGAAATCATACCTTACAGATATCCATATGCCTAGAAGAGTGAATTTGAACATATGGTTGTAGAAATGCTAGAGGTGGGTATAATTCAACATAGCAAAATTCTTTCTCTTCTTTGGTATTATTGGTTCACAAGAAGGATGGATCATGGCATATGTGTTTGGATTATAAAGTGCTCAACAAGCTCACAATTAAAGATACATTTCCCATTCCCGTCATTGACAAATTGTTGGATGAATTACATGGAGAAATTTACTTCACATAGTTGGATTTTCATTCAAGATATCATGAAATTAGAATGAAAACAGAAGACATTCCAAAAACAACTTTCAAAACTCATGAAGGTCATTGTGAATTTTTGGTCATGCCTTTTGGCCTTACTAATGCACCTTCCACATTTCAAGGTTTGATGAATTTCACTTTCAAACTCTTCCTTCAAAAATTTGTATTAGTATTTTTTGAAGATATACTAATCTATAAAAAGTCTTGGAAAGGTCATGTTCAATAGGTTGATAGGATGCTCAAACTATCATAGCAGAAACAATTGTATGCAAAACCCTCCAAATGTTTCATTGGGGTACATGAGGTGGAATATTTGGGTCATATTGTATCTCATGAGGGTGTTAAGGTAGACCCTAATAAAATTAAAGCCATCAAGAAATGGAAAATCTCCACAATCTTAAGGCATCTTTGAGGATTTCTTAGGTTGATGGGGTATTGTCACAAGTTTCTTAATAATTACGAGAAAATAGTAGCACCTATAACAACATTACTAAATAAATATGTATTTTCTTAGACTCTAGAAGCAACTAAAGCCTTTGAAAATATTGAATAGGAAATGTGTTGAGTTCTGATCTTAGCTACAACAGACTTCACAAAAACCTTTATTGTGGAATATGATGCCTCAGAAAATGCCATTAGTGTTGTTTTAGTGTAATAAGGAAGACTCATTTCCTTTGAAATTCATCCAATAAAGGAAAATACTTTACACAAACCCATTTATGAGAAGGAAATGTTGGAAATGTTGCATGCCTTGAATGATCCAGGTGGCTCCATACACGCTCAAAATTCAGCAACGGCTTGAAAATAGCTCAAAAGTAAAAGTCATCAGATGGAAGGGAAACTAGGACCAAATTGTAGTACTCGTGACCCTCATTCCAATGGTGTGCACAACATTCAAATCTAAGTTCGTATGCTCAAGTTTTAGTTGGTCAAATTTCTGGTCAAACTTGGCCAAGTGCCAGTGACTAACGAGGCAACAATTTCGCAGAGTGCTAGCGCACAAAATCCGGCGGTTCGAAAGTTAGAATTTGTTGCCTACTTAATTTTCCCAGTGACCCTTAAAAACCAGTGTAAAAACTTTGGCTAATATGATTTATATAACAAAAATAAATATATATAATATAATATATATATATAATATATATAATTGGCTGGCGGGAAACCAACCCCGCCAACTGGATTCCAAAACACATATATTCTATATATGGTGGCAGGTGGTCAAACTTCACCGCTGCATAGCCTGAAGGTCCAACCACCATATGTTTCAATGTCGCCCATTTAATATGCCACAAGTGGCAAGGAGATGGGGTCGGCGGGATTTGAAGTTGCCCGCCAACTAGGCAGCCCATCGTAAGGGCGGTCCCATACAACAAAGTCGAACCAAAATATAATGACCAATTAAAAACAAATGCACCCATACTATTTAGGGGGTCAGTGGGGTTAGAACCTTCGACCACCCCTTTCCAAACATAGCCACTTTCCAACTCGCCAGCCCGTTAGGATTTAAAAACATCGCCCCAAAACTTGTATTTAAACCTTCCTTTGCTCATTTGATGAGAGATCGATGAAGGAGAGGAGGTCGAATGGAGGAGATGCAATGGAACTGTGTGCTAGAACACAGCAACCCATAACTGTGACTGAGCACGATTTTCAAGAGAACCTTTCGAGAAATATTCTATAGTATATTTTTGTGGAGAATCTTGGAGGAATCTAAAGATTCCCTAGAGGGTAATTTTTCATAGTGATGGAAACATGTCAACTTTATACTCAAAAGAACTAGAATTTTACAGGGAACATGATGGTGTGGTCCATTTTCCCATCTAAGCAACAAAAATTCAGGTGGCCAAGAACAAGGAATATTTGTAGAATCTTGTGGAATCTAAAAGATTCCATTGGAGGCTGATTTTTTATAGGGATGAGATGATACCAACTTTATAGACATTTTTCATAGAATTTTGCAGGGAGTGGAGTGGTGTTCTCATAATCTTCATTCGAGCAATGGATTTTTTTGCCATCTTTAGGAAGGAATCTTTGGTTGAATCTTTGAGATTTCCTAGGGTCCAAAAATTGACGGTGTTAGAAAGGGGAAAATTTTATAGTCGTTTGACACAATTTCATGCCACGAATTCAACGGTGCAGTCCATTTGGTCAGCTGAGCTTTGCATTTTCCGGCCATCCCTGAAAGTGGAGGTAAATGATGCAATGATGCCATGTCTTTCTTCTGAATTATTGAGATGATGTTTTGTTGTTATGATCCTTATTATCATTATGTTGAGGGATACTTGTATGCCACATCATGTGAAAATTTGTTAGCTTGTCATGCTGAAGGAGGGCCCATTTGAGTGAGAGTTCCTATAGGGAGAACGTCTTGTGGAGAGACATGCTACTCTGATTGAGGGAATTTATCCCTGTAATGACAAAGAATGTACTATGTACTCATCATCATCTTGCAGCATTTAATGAAGCAACGTCCCCACTCTTTACACCAGGCCCGAAGACATAACCCACACTGGGTGAACTCTGTTATCAATGTGTATGTGTTCTATGATTTGATGGCTGTCATGATGTTTCATATTCTTTACAGTATGCACATGTGGCTTTTCATACTCTTTCAAATGCAATTCTACTAACATCACAAAAGTAAAAGGTCTTGGTTACTTCCGGTAGTCGAAGAGATCTAGATCAAGTTTGGTATCATAATGGTTTTCTCACTCATGTGATTTATGAATGTGAATAATAGAGATTGCACTTGCAACAAGAAGAAAAATAGGGAACAATAGAGATATCTACAAGGAGAAGATGGAAAGATAGGAACGGGAGAAAGAAAGAGCAATGGAAAATGCAGCTTGTACCCCCTCGAGTGAACAGTCTTATTCTTCATTATCTTCTCATCATTCAAATGAGGAGATCAATCAATGCCTTCAAGAAGAGAATGTTGAATTGAGAAGACTTCTATGAGGATAAAAAGAGGAGAAGTAGAGATTGGAATTTTAGTTATCATCCACGAAAGAGACCTTAGAAAATTAAAGCACAATGAAGGCTTAGCAAAGCCATCCTCACTTGTTTCAGAATCAACAACTATGGTAAACAATGTTGATCATTCTTCAGTTTCATTTTCACATGACGATATTTCTGTTGGAAGCCTTGAGGTACCCATTTCCGAAACTAACATGAGACTCCTTACCAAGATGGGGTATAAAAGAGGAAGATTAGTGTTAATGGCCAAACAATGACTCAGCCATTGGAGGTGGTACAAAGACCTTGATTTTTAGGTTTGGGATACACTGAAGGAGAGTGATCGAAGGCAACAAAATCTTCCAAGACATTCTCGAAATTTTCAAGGAAAGGGGATGATTGGAACACATCACAATTCTCTCATGACGGTGCACATTGCAGAGGAAGAGCTAAGGAAAACTCTCATTGCCAGAATTGCACGAAAGACAATCAAGAGAGGTATAGAGTTCTTTTTTATTATAGGAATATTGTTAATGATGAGCATAATTCATGTCATAATAAACCATGTAGTTTTTGTGGTTTGCATAACCATGTGGTTGCTGAGTGCTGGGAGAGAATGACAGAAAGAAAGAGGATGAGGCATGAAGGGTCTTCTCCACATCAGGAAGGGAAGAAGGTTAAACAGGTTTGGAGGAAGAAAATATTTTGCAATCATTGCAACATAAGTGGACATCAAAGAGCCATGTGTTGGAGGCTCCATCTAGAGCAGTATCTCAAGGACAAAGCACCCATGAAAAAACCAGTTGGTGAAGATGTTCAACAAGAAAATCCACCACATTCTTGGTGGTTCACTTTGTTGATTAAGAGATAGTTTTATTAGATATGGTACTTTGTCATGGCCGCATTTTGTAAATCATGTGTTGTGATATAAATGTAAAAGTGATTATGTGTTTTCCATCGCTTATTAAAGCAACAATGATGTTTTGGTGTTATATTGATAACTGGGTTATTGATTTCTATTATGATGTAAACTTGACCAAAGAGGGTGTTTTATAAAATCTTGGCAAGTATGGGGATGATTGGGTCATGATTGGTCATGTAATTGAGAATGTAATTTGTAAGGATGTATTACAGGCTTGCAGAGGATGCAGGTGTTGGTTCATCACTTATGACTCCAAAGAACAAGGGTGAAGGAGAAATAAGTGTGGTTTGTTAGGACACTTGCAGTGCAGGAAATGTAACACAACAATTGCAGATTATGTTAATGCTTTTGGAGGAACAAAAGCTCCTCAATGGGAGGAATGATCCAGGTGGCTCAAGACATGCTTAGAATTCAACAATGGTTTGAAAATAGCTCAAAAATAAAAGTCACTAGATGGAAGTGAAACCAAGACTAGATCGTAGTGCCCATCACCATAATTCCAATGATGTGAATGACACTCAAATACAATTTCGTATACTAAAGTTATAGTTGTTCAAATTTTGGTAAAAATTGGCCAAGTGGCAGTGACTAACAAGGAAACAATTTAGCAGAGTCCTGATGCACAGAATTCGACATTTGGAAAGGGTGAATTTTTCACCTACTTCATTTGCCCAATTACCCTTATTAATTGGTGGAATTTTTTTGGTTAATACGGGCTATATAACAAAAATTAAGATATAACATATAATATATATATATATAATATTATATATATAGTATATATAATATATATATAATATATATATATATAATAGATTATATTATATGGTGGGAGGCCCACCATCCACCACCGATGCAAAACACATATATTATATATATGGTGGCGTGCAGTCAAAACCCGCCATCACATAGCCTGAAGGCACAACCACCATATGTTACAATGCCGCCCATTTAATATGTCACAAGTGGCAAGGAACCAGGGTCAACGGGGTTTTAACCCGCCCAACCAACTGGTTGGTTACCATCTAGGCGGCCCCATACAACAGAGCCCAACTAAAATATAACGGCTAATTAAAAACAAATGTGCCCATACTATTTGGGGGGTCAGTGGGATTGGAACCTCTATCCACCCCTCTCCAAACATAGCTACTTGCCAACCTGTCAGCCCTTTGGCTTTGGAAACTCTACCCCAACACCTGTATTTAAATCTTCCTTTTCTCATTAAATGAGAGACCAACAGAGGAGCGGAGGATGAATGGAGGAGACGTATTGGAACTATGTGCAGGAATCATTAACCAAAACTGTGATTGGGTGCAATTTTTTAGAGAATCTTCTAAGGAATATTCCACAACATATTTTTATGGAGAATCCTAGAGGAATCTAAAGATTCCCTGGAGGGTGATTTTTCACAATGACGGGAACATGTCAACTTTATACTAAAAAGAACTAGAATTTCACAGGGAATGTGATGGTGTGGTCTGTTTTCCCATCTATGCAATGTAAATTCAAGCAGCTAACAGCGATTAATCTTTGCATAATCTTGTGGAATCTAAAATATTTCCTTAGAGACTGATTTTAACAAAGACAAAATGATGACAACTTTATAGTCATTTTTCACATAATTTCGTAGGGAGCGTAGTGTTGTGCTCAAAATCTTCATCTGAGAAATGTATTTTTCAGCCATCTTCAGGAAGGAATCTTTGGGGGAATCTTCGAGATTCTCGAGGGTCTGGAATTTGATGGTGTTGGAAAGGAGCAAAGTTTATATTCGTTTGACACGATTTTGTGCCACAAATTCAACGGTGCAGTCCATTTCATCATCTAAGCTTTTCATTTTCCGACCATCTCTGAAAGTGGAGGTAAATGATGCAGTGATGCCATATCTTTCTTTTGAATTGTTGAGATGATGTTTTTGTTGTTGAGATTCTTGGTATCATTATGCTGAGGGATACTTATATGCCACATCATGTGATAATTTGTTAGCTTGTCATGTTGAAGGAGGGCCTATTTGAGTGAGAGTTCCTATAGGGAGAACGTCTTGTGGAGAGACTTGCCACTCTAATTGAGGGAATTTATCCTTGTAATGAAAAAGAATGTACTATGTACTCATCATCATCTTGCAAAATTTAATGAAGTGGCATCCCCACTCTTGACACCAGCCTAAAGCTGTAACCCACACTAGGTGAACTCCGTTATCAATGTGTTTGTGTTCTTCGATTTCATGGTTGTCATTATGTTTCATCTTCTTTACAGTATTCACATGTGGCTTTTCATACTCTTTTGTATGCAAGCCTAATAACATCACAGAAGTAAAAGGTCTTGGTTAATTCTGGTAGCTGAAGAGATTTAGATCACTAAAACAATGACGTCATTACCGAATGGGAAGATACTTCAAGGTAAAAACAAATCATGCTAGTATTAAATACTTCTTGGAAAAAATATTATCTTCAAAAGATCAGCAAAAAAGGGTCAAAAAAATGTTGGGTTATGACTTTGAAATCATCTACAAAAAAGGGAAGAAAATTGTTGTTGTAGATGCACTCTCAAGGAAGGATGAGGATGTGGAGGCATTGCTCTGTGCCATTTCTATTATCCAGCTCGATTGCATAATTGAAGCAAGGGATGACCTGAATAATTATGAATAGATTTGGACACACATTAAAATGTTTCAACAAGCTCCATGTGCATCTCATACATTTATTTGGAAAAATGATTCATTGTGGTATAAAGAGTTCTTATATCTATGTAAGAACTCCCAACTTAAGCAAAAAGGCTCTTTTAGAATTGCACACCTCTCCTATAGGATGTAACTCAAGACTTTTAAAAACTTACCACAGGGTCAAGAAGGATTTTTTTTTGGATGGCCTTAAATCTAGTATTCACAAGTTTGTGGCATAATTTTTGGTTTGCCATCAAAATAAAGTTGAGACAATTAAGACCCTGAGTCTTTTACAACCATTAGCCATTCCAATTCATTGTTGGGAGGAGGTCCCAATAGATTTTATCATAGGTCTACCCAAGTCGAAAGGAAAGAGTGTCATCAAGGTCATAATTGATAGACTTACCAAGTATGCACACTTTTGTGCATTATCTCATCCTTTCAAAGCTAGTAAAGTTGCTACTACATTTGTGGGAACAGTTCAAAAGCTACATGGAAACCAAAATATTTTTATTAGTGATAGAGATCCCATTTTCACTAGAAAATTTTGGAGGGAATCATTTTATTTTCTTGGTATTCAATTGGCTCATAGCTCATCTTATCGTCCTCAATCTCATAGGAAAAATGAGATAGTGAATAAATGTTTAGAAGGATATATTTTTTGCTTTGTATCTGATAAATAAAACATGGGCCAGGTTATTATCTCTGGAAGAATGGTGGTATAAAACTTCCTTCCTATAATAGCCCCGGGTTGATTTTCCATGTAAATAAAATAAAACCAAGGTCATGGGACAAGTACTCCAAACTGAATGGTGGGAAAAACACTTAGTGGGCATTACTTGTGATTAATTAATGGCTATAGAAATTGGCAAAGGCATTGGCAAAGGAAAAGAGGCAATAATTGGTATTTAAATATGAAAATAAAGGAAAATAGGAGGAAAAATGAAGGAAACAAAGAAAAATGAGACATCAAGGGAAATTAGAGGAAAAATGAAGGAAACAAAGAAAAATGAGACATCAACAACAAAAAGACATTAGAGAATCAATTGTTAGATATTTTACAATTTTGAGTGGAGCTCTCCTTTCATTCTCTCTCTCATACACTCTTGCACACTTAGAACGTTCTTAGAGAATTCTTGAAGCACTCTAACATTCACTTGGATTGGAGAACAAAAGCAAATGAAAGCAAGGGAGCGCAAGGGAAAAGTTGTATCAACAACACAATAAGGATACTTTGCAAGTAATAGGTTGCATGTGTGATTTCCTTGCTAATTTTTGGATGCATGGTATATGCATGTGGTTCCTTGGTTATGTGTTTTTGTTGGCATGGAGATTTTCCTGGATTGACAGTGGTTTCAGCCTTTCCTTGCCATTTCCTGGATAGCCATGGTTTTGTGGGTTTCCCACTTGTTTTTGTGATTGGTTCTCAAGTTCCCTATGGTTGTGGGTTGGAGCAAACACTCTGAAACACAAAAATAAATTGTGTTGAGTTACTAGTTCATGGAGCCTACAGGTTGGGATAAACACTCTGGAGCCTTGTGGGTGGACTTACTAGTCCTTAGAGTTGTGGGTTGGAACAAATTCCATGGAGCCCTAAATTAGCTATGGGTTGATTTACTAGTTGTTGGAGCCCTGGAAAACTTGGGCTGAGATCAATCTGGTTGATGTTAGTGATTTTTGGACGGTATAGCTAAGATCACTGTGGTTGAGGGTTGAGGTAGTTTGGCCTCTAAAAGCCCTTGTTGGTTCTATTTTGGTTCAACCCATATGATCCCACATTAATGCTTGGAATATGGCATGGGGGTGATTGGCTAAAAGAAAGATTTGGTTCATCCCAATCTATGGTCGAGTTGTACGTGGAAGTCCCTAACTTGCTTGGCATTTTCATATGTTAATATGAGTTATTTTTCTATTATGATCTATGGGCACTTGTACTAGTTATCATGTGGATATTATGCCTTATTTATTATGGTCTTTATTCTGTTTATATGTTGGTTATATACTTGGTTATATGATTTTCTCTAGATATGTATCCCATTCATAATTTTTTAAGTACTAGATGGTTGATGAATGCATGGGATAACAAGTGTTATTGTAGCTAGCTAGAGAGGGTTTGGAGGCTTCTTGATGATTCTTAGATGATATTCAGAAGTTTATGATAATATATGCATTCATGACCTGTAGCTTAAATGTTTACCATATGTTTGACGAAATGTTTGTTGTGTACTAGGTATGTCATGGTCAATATCTTATTCAAGTTTGAATGTTTGGCTTTTTTCTCATCCTAATCATGATTCTATAAAGTTACAAACAGTTTTGGGTGGCAATTTGGAGTTTTTCTTGAAAAAGTGGCATAGATCTCAAGATTGTGTGCACTGAACTGGGAAATTTTGGTAATAACCACATGTAGGAAGGCTTATGGGTGCAGTTTCAGCCTCATAACTGCATGCACAAGGTGTCAAAGGTGTGGTTTGGGAGTAATACCTAGTGAAAAAGAGTTCCACCTCACGGATTGATCACCTAGGGTGGTTTGCATTCTCTTGAGTTGTCTATAGTCCCTGTGGGATGTCAACTTTTTTTCATTTTATAGGCTCCACTTCCACTAACAAGAAATTGGAGGTCAAATCATAGCATAGTGACACTCACCTCATGTTTACCCTAGATATATTTTAAAAGTGGGTAAATGTTGGAGGGTTGGTTACAAATTGGTATCAGAGCAGGTTTCATAGTATTTGGGTGATATTTGATACCATGGAGTGGTATCAGAGCTTCCAGGTTCAAACACTTCGATTGGATGTGCTAAGTGTGATTTTTATGCATGCATGTTACCTGTCAATATGTTTGTTGTGCATGAATTATATTATTGCTATGGTTGTCATGCATAGTAGGTTAGACATCCATTGTGGTGGTCATTATTGCAGTTTGTGTCATAATGATGGTGTTAGTGTGTTATGAGGTTGAGACGTTGATATGTTGGTGTCATTATGTATATATATATTGTGTTAATTTGGACTTGATTTTGCAAATGAGATAGCCTCCCCTAAGAAACACTGAGGTATGATTTTGATTATTTCTCTGTTTGGTTTGTCTAACATGACATGTTTTCAGGATATAGAAGATTAGAGATGACGAGAAAAATGGTGGATTATAGCTCATGTGAATCTCCTTACAAATCAGTTGAGTAGCAAGGAGAAGAGTACTCTCTTGATATAGTAGGTACATTGATAATTTTAAAGGTAGAAATTAGAAGTTACAAGGTATATAGTAACAAGTTCATTAAGTCACAAGAAAGACTTGTTAGAGCTCATGAAGAGAAAGCAAAAGTTATTGCAGTCATCCTTCAGAGTCTTTCAGATTTGCAGAAGTAGGGACATCAGGGAATCAATCATGGACACGGGGAAAGGAATAATGGGGCATATGGTAGCAGGTCTCGATTGGGATACAAGTTGGAAAGAGATGAAACATTTAGAGGTGGTAGATGGTTAGATGCATCTGATAGGAGAGGTAATGCTCATGGATTTTATTCTAGTTCCAGGTCTGAGAAACATCATCGTCATTACCAACAACATCTTTATATGAGGAGTGAGAAGCAGTAATTTCTAGAAGAGTTTAAGAAGGCTAGGCTTCCTACTTTTTATGGGGATGTGAAGAAACCAGTAGATGTAGAAGCATGGCTGCTTGGGATGAAGAGGTTCTTTGGAATGCATGATTATTCAAAAAATATGAAAGCCAAGATAGTGATCTTCAGTCTCAAGGGAAGGACAAATATTTGGTGGGAAGATGTGAAGCGTGTCAGAGGAATCAGGTAGAGGAGTTGATTTCACATGAGTTTAAAAGACTCTTAAAGAAGAAATACTTGTCCAAGAGATATTATGATGGAAAGGCCAACGAATTTTATGAGCTTAAGATGGGTTCTATGGTAGATGAATAGTACATGACTAAGTTTATGGAGTTGTTGAGGTATGTTCCATATCTTAAGGATGATAGGACAAAGGTTCAAAGGTTCATAAATGGATTGTCTTTAGCATTTAAAGAACAGATTGAGTATGATGAACCTAGGTCATTAAGGGAAGTCATTGGGAATCTGAAGCATTATTATGAGAAATCTAAGCATAAGTCTAAACCTAAGTGATATTGGAAAGGTAATGATAAGACTAAAGGAAATTGATTTAAGAAGCAAGGAAGGCCTCAGGATGCAAGTGACAAGGAGAATGTAGCGTCATACACGAATTTCAATGCAGTTGAAAGAGGACATGGGTATCAACTTGTGGAGAAGAATAACGAAGATGGCAGGAATCCTTTTCATTGTTGGACTTGTGGTGGAGATAATCGTTGGAATGATTGTCCATTGCACCAAGGTGGAGATGTTGGTTAGAGTATTCCTTGAATTTATGCAGCAGTGGATAATAGGAAAGTTGATCATCAAGCATCCATTATTGAGATGGAAGGTAAGATTTGTGATCAATTCATTTCCATTTTGATTGGTCCTACATATAACAATAGTTATATTAGTGCCTACTTGGTGGATAAGTGTTTCTTGAATAAATAAGTTCATGCAAAATCTTGGTTGGTGTAGTTAGCTACAAGGACCAAGAGAAGGGTTCATCATTCGGTGATATATTGTGCATTTGAGCTTAATGGTATGCCTACGTCAGCACATCTAAATGTGCTTCCTTTAGGACCATATAGTATGCTTTTGAGCATGGATTGGTTGTTCATTCATTAGACTAAGGTAGATTTCTATGATAAGGCTATTGAGTGCCTAGATGATGATGGAGAAAGGAGAATCTTACAAGGAAAGAAGAATCATACATCACTGAGAATGGTTACAGTTATGAAAGAAAAGCACAGTTGTCGGAAAGGATGTGTATTTCTTTCATTTCATATTTCTAGTGGTAAAGGGAAGGATGTTGAGGTCGTGAAGATGTATCCTATTTTACAAAAGTTCTAGGATGTGTTTCCTCTAGAGATTCCATAGTTTCCTCCTCATAGAGAAGTGGACTTTTTCTATTGAGCTGATGTTGGGAGCAGCACCAACATCTAAGGTACTTTACAGTATGAACACTTCGGAGTTGGTAGAATTGAATTTTCAGTTTAAGGAAATTCCTGATAAGGGATACATAAGGCCAAGATTATCACCTTGGGGTGCACCAATATTGTTTGTAAAGAAGAAGGATGGTACTCTTAGATTGTGCATTAATTATAGGCAGTTGAACAAGGTAAATATCAAGAACATGTATCCAATGCCACAGATTGATGATTTGTTTGACCAATTGAACGGAGTAACAGTGTTATGAAAAATTGATTTGAGATTAGGATATCATCTGGTGCACATCAAAGAAGAAGATATTTACAAGACCGCATTTCATACCAAGTATGGGAATTATGAGTTTATGGTGGTTCCTTTTGGTCTTGCTAATGCTCTAGCTACTTTCTTGTGTTTGATGAATAGTGTGTTGCATCCTTATCTGGACAAGTTTGTGATAGTGTTTATTGATGATATATTGATATACTCCAAGAATGAGGAAGAGCATGCAAAACACTTGGAAACAATGTTGAGATTGTTGAGAGAGTATTAGTTGTATGCCAAACTAAAAAAGTGTAGTATCTTTCAGTCTCAGATTCACTACTTGGGACATGTTGTTTCCAAGGAGGGGATATCAGTGGACCCAGAAAAAATCAAATCTATCATGGAGTGGCTAGCTCCAAGGAATGTGGATGAGGTCAGATCATTCATGGGAATAGCAAGTTATTACAGGTGGTTCATCATGAACTTCTCATGGATTGGCTATCATATTACATCTTTGAAGAGGAAAGTGAATAATTTTGAATGGACTGAGGAGTGTGCAACTAGTTTTGAGCAGTTGAAGCATTTTCTTATAAATACTCCAGTCTTGAAGATTGCATTTATTGATAAGGAGTCTATGGTTTGTACATATTCTTTCAAGGAAGGACTTGGTGGATTCTTGATGTAGGAAGGATAGGTGGTATTCTATGAGTCAAGGGAGTTGAATGAGAATGAGCGAAACTATGTGACTCATGATCTTGAGTTGGCAGTGAACATTCATGCATTGAAGATGTGGAGACCTTATCTTCTTTGCGGGAGGTTTGTCTTGATGAGTGATCACAGGGGGTTGATGTACTTGTTTGACCAATCCAATCTGAATTCCCGAAAATCTAGATGGTTGGCTACCCTCGGTGAATTTGACTTTGGATCAGATATATCAATGGAAAGGAGAATAGTGTTGCAGATGCTCTCAGTAGGAGAGTGCATGTAAATGATATTTCAACCGTCAGCTCTTATGGGACAAATCTACAGGAGTAGATCTTGCATGCAGGGTAGCATGATGAAATGTTCCAATAGCTAAAGCAAATATTACAGTAGTAGGGTGAGGGTGATAAGGATGAGGAGTATCACCTCACGATGGATGGCTTGGTAAGATTAAGGAACAAGATTTATGTTTCAGATAATAATGAGCTCAAGAAGCTTATCATGAGGGAGTTTTATGTCAAGCCATATTCAGGTCACTAGGGATATCAGAAGACTTTGACAACAGTTAAGAAGTTCTAGCATTGGTCAAACTTTAAGAAAGAGGTGGTTGAGTTTGTTGCGAGATGTTTGAACTGTCAATAGGTGAAAGTGTAGTGTAAGCATCCGGCTAATGTGTTGTAGCCTATTCTGATTCTTGAATGAAAATGGGAGGTCATTTCCATGGACTTCATTACAGGTTTTCCAAGGACATTGAGATAACATGATTTCATCATGGTTGTGGTTGAAGGGCTAATCAAGGTAGCTCACTTCATTGCAGTGAAGTCTACGAATTTAGTTAGCGAGGTAGATTAGATATTCATTAGGAAGATAGTGAGGTTGGATGGTGTTCCCAAGAATATTATATCAGACAGAGATGCCAATTTCACTTCCAGGTTTTGGAAGGATTTGTTTGTAGGCTTGGGGATAGAGTTATCTTTTAGTACAAATTATCATCTACAGACAAATGGATAAATAGAGAGCCTTAATACAATTCTTGAGGACATGTTGAGGATGTATACCATGCATCAACAACAGAAGTGGGAGGAGTATCTTCCATTGGTGGAGTTTTCTTATAATAATGGGTATGAGGAGTCCTTGAGGATGAGTCCACTTGAGGCTCTCTATGGGTAGAGTTGTAATACTCCTATTAGTTGGAGTGATCCAGTGAACAAGGTGTTGATTGTACTAGATATGTTGGCTCAGATGGAGTAGGAGATGCATGTTATCAAGAGGAATTTAAAGGAAACAAGGGATAGGAAGAAGAGTTATGTGGATCGACATAAAGCATTCAAGGAGTTTCATATTGGGGAGCATGTGTACCTGTGCATCAATCCCAAGAGGAACTCCTTGAGGATTGGGTCATGTGCCAAGCTAACACCTATGGGACTTTTGATATCCTTGAGAAGATTGGACCAGTGGCCTATCAACTTGCACTACCTCCAATAGTGAAATTGTGTGATGTTTCCCATGTTTAATTTCTTAAGAGATATGTGCGAGATGTTGATCACGTGATTGATTAGTCTGTATTGTAGATGGAACCATATGGGGAATTCTATCCACAATCTCAGTGCATTTTGCAGCAGAAACAACTCATCTCCATAATAGAGCAATTGAGCAAGTTAAAGTGCGGTGGATTTGGGCCCGATGAAGCTACATGGGAGATGGATGATTAGATGTGGAATTTGTATACTTTTTTACTTGCTAGTTGAGTAGATGTGTTTGATGTATGTGTTTTGGTTTATATTTATATATACATATGTGTATTGTAAATACTACAATGAGTTGTGTTATAGAGCTCTAATAAGCAGTGTGTTGTAAATACTGCATTAAGTTGTGTTATAAAGCTCCAATAAGCAATATGGTCTTCATGGTTTCAGCAAATTGGTATGATGTAAATGTTGCATCAAGATGTGTTATAAAACTCCATGGGTAGCATGTTTCATTGGTTATAAGCATCATTGAACACCGAGGACAGTGTTCCCCAAAGGGGGAGGGGTTTGTCACAACCCCATGTTGATTTTCCATGTAAATAAAATAAAACCAAAGTCATGGGACATGTATTCCAAGCTGAATGGTGGGAAAAATACTTTAGTGGGAATCACTTGTGATTAATTAATGGCTATGGAAATTCGCAAATGAATTAGAAAATGAAAAGATACAATAATTATCATTTAATTATGAAAATAAAGGAAAATAGGAGAAAAGGAAGGTGAAGAGACACAAATTTGCATGCAAGAAAAATTAGAGGAAAATGAAGAAAAAGGAGACATCAATAATAAAAAGGCATAAGAGAATCAATTTCTATCTTTTTGATAGTTTTGAGTGGAGCTCTCCTTTCATTCTCTCCTTCATACACTCTTGCACACTTAGAAAATTCTTAGAGCATTCTTGAAGCACTCTGGAATTCACTTAGGTTGGAGAACGAAAGCAAACAAAAAGCAAGGGAGCGCAAGGGAAATGCTATATCAACAACTACAATAGGGATACTTTGTAGGTAACTGGTTGCATGTGTTATTTCCCTGCTGATTTTTAGATGCATGGTATATGCATGTGGTTCCTTCATTATGTTCTATTATTGGCATGGAGATTTACCTGGATTGATAGTGCTTTCAATATTTCCTTTCCATTCCCCAGATAGCCATGCATTGTGGGTTTCCCACTTGTTTTTCTCATTGGTTCTTAGGTTCCCTCTAGATGTGGGTTGGAACAAATACTTTAGAGCCCTAAAACAACTTGGGTTGAGTTACTAGTTCCTAGAGCTTGTCGGTTGGGACAAATGATCTAGAGCCTTGTGGGTTGAGTTACTAGTCCCTTGAGTTGCGGGTTGGAATAAATTATGTGGAGCCTTGAATTAGTTGTGGTTTGAGTTACTAGTTCCTGGAGCCCTAGACAACTTGGATAGAGACTGATCTAGTTGATGTCAGTGATTTTTGGACTGTATAGGTGAGATCACTGTGGTTGAGGGTTGAGGTGGTTTTGCCTCTAGAAGCCTTGGTTAGTTCTATTTTGGTTCAAACCATATGATTTGAAATTCATGCTTGGAATATGGCGCAGGGGTGACTGGCTAAAAGAGAGATTTGGTTCATCCCAATCTATGGTGAGGTGGTACATGGAAGTCTCTGACTTAGTTGGCATTTTCATATGTTAAATTGAGTTATTTTTCTATTGTGATTTATAAGCACTTGTACTGGTTCTCATGTGGATATTATGGTTGATTTGTTATGGTATCTATTCCAGTTATATCATGTGCTCTAGATATGTATCTCATTCATAATTTGTTAAGTACTGGATACTTGATGAATGCATGGGCTAACAAGTGCTATTACAACTGGCTAGAGAGGGTTTGGAGCCTTCTTAGAAATTCTTAGATGAATTTCATAAGTTTATGATCAAATATGCATTAATGACCTATAGCTTATATGTTTACCATATGTTTGAAAAAATTCTTGTTGTGTACTAGGCATGTCCTAGTCAAGATCTTTTTCAAGTTTGAATGTTTGGCATTGTTGTCATCTTAATCACGATTATGGAAAGTTACAAACAATTATGGGTAGCGGTTTGGAGACTTTCCTGAAAAAGTGGCATAGATCTCATGACTAGATATATTGAACTAGAAAATTTTGGCCATAACCACATGCAGGCAGGCTTATTGGTGTGGTTGGAGCCTCATAATTGCATGCACAGGGTGTCAAGAGTGCGGTAGGGGAGTAATGCATAATGAAAAAGAGTTCCAGCTCAGGTATTTATCACCTGGGGTGGTTTGTAGGCTCTTGAGTGGTCTGTAGTTCCAATGGGATGCCATTTTGTAGTCATTTTGCAGGCCCCACTTCCATAACTATTACTTGGAGGTTAGGTCATATCATAGTGACACTCACCTCATGTTTACCTTGCAGAGCTTGTAAAAGTGTGTAAATGTCAGAGGGGTGGTTACACTTCCATACTTCAAAAAAATGACCCCATTTAGGGTGCTTTATGGATATTATCCAACATCCATCACATCATCTCTAAGAGATAATTCTAAGGTTCAAGCAGTGGAAGATCACATCAAGAATCAACAAGTTATACAACTTTTAAATGATTACCTAACTCTGGTGCAGAACCAAATGAAATAAAAAGTAGATTAGCACTGCAATGAAAGAAGTTGTGACATGGGTGATTAGGTATTTTTAAAACTACAACCATACAAATAAATGTCCCTCAAGCAAGCTAAGAAGGATAATAAATTATCACCCAAGTACTATGGCCTTTATAAGGTGTTGCAAATATTTGTACTATGGCATACAAATTGGAGTTACCTACAACTTCACGAGTACACCCAGTTTTCCATGTTTCATGATTAAATAAGGTTAAAGGTGACAAGATCCTAGTTCAAACTACATTTCCATAACTTAGTGAGGAAGGAAAAATCATATTGGAGACTGAAGCAATCACATAAACAAGAATATGGAAGTTATAAAATTAATCAATTTCATAGTATCTCATTAACTGAAAGAACTTACCTACTTTTGAAGGTGTTGGATACCACCAACATGCAAGGGGTGTCTCCCCTATGAAATGTACCAAATAGACTTCAAACCATTTGATGTGGAAGCCCTTCTAGAAATAAGGTCTAACTGCCATATATTCTTAGAGATATGCCTTGGATACAATGTTCAACACAACAGAGTAATGCATAGGTTCTTTCTATTAGCATTTAGTAACTTTCTGAGGTTGCAGAAGAAAATCACCAAGGTAACCCGAAGCCAACTTTGGAAGCTGGTATCTAGCCATGCCAGCTTCAAAGAGGGCTCTCTCTATAAGATTTAACTTTGTTGGATTGAATATTAGGCTAGTTATGAAGTTTGGAGTTTGCTTTGTATTTGAATGGTTGGTTGATAACTAGATTACCATTGGGCTATGGAGTTTGTTAAACAAAATACAGATTGACAAAAGTGTCTACAAATAGATCTCATAGGGAAGGGTAGCCAAAACGAATGGATTTTGTAAGTTTATGAGATGAGGAAGGAAGAACAGATTAAGAATCACTTTAAATATAGAGCATTATTACCTGAATTCTATATTTAAAGATCAGAAGAAAATAATGAAATTATTCATAGCAGGATTCAAAGTGTAGATTTAAACAAATTCTTCCCTTTACTTATCTATTGTATAATTCAGATTTGAAAACAAATACGTTCTATAAACAAAGAAATATAAACACATAAGATGATATATGCACTTCACCAACAACTTGACACAAGAATCCTGTGAAAGAGATTTTGTATTACTGGTAATCTGTTGATGCTTTAGAAATATACAATAGCGTTCTTCGTACAAAAACCAACCCTTGATACTTCTGAAGATGAAGTATTTATAATTAATTTACAAAAAATATCATGTCAAAATGACTAGGATGTATCTAAAAATAATAAAACTGAATCACTCTAACTTATTACACTGATATCATGGAAATTTGAATTGTTTGAAGTGGTGGCACTGAATTGGTGGAAAAGTAGGCTGTCTGGAGCTCCAATTATGCATGTGTTGTAACACTGAGTTGGGCACCCGAAACTAATTTTTACTCTGGTAAATCACAAAGTTTATCCCAGCATTGTTCACTCAGGATATTCATCTTCATCAACTTTTTGTACACTTCGTCAACTTCATTGTATTTGGAAAATGTCAGCTTGGTAAAGAAAAGAATTTAAATTGCATATTGAATGTAGAGATCGTATTCCAATGCTTCCAGTAACACCTTTCCTGTCATACTAAATCTTCTGGTTGTAACCTTTAAACTGTCTCTTGCATTGGTCATAATTTTCTCACTGTAATCCCACCACGTGATGATATTATCATTAATAAATAGCAACTTTGGAAGTCCTTTCTTTATAGAGGGGCTCTAGCTTGGTGAAGAATTTATGTACACTATTGTTCATAATTTGAAACTTCTCTTCAAGCTACATCATTAGATTTCTTTTAGTCAACATTTTCTTGACTTCCGAAATTGTTTTTTTTCTATCTTCAATTTCCAATTCTTCCAGTTCCTGTCTGTTTTTGGAGTTAAGAAATTGGATGAGCTCAGTGGATTCACTAGGTTTATCTCCCTACTTTGTATGACCTGCTCAATGGCTTCATTGGACTGTTCAATCAGATCTTATTTCTCAAAAATAATTTGGATTGAAGGCCAAATATCTTCAACGTATTCATTGATCCTTTTCCAGATATTCTCTTTTACCTGTGCCAATGTATTGCCCATGGCACAGTCTTTTTCCATCTTCTACAATCTCTTGGAAAATGTTTGGGACTTCTGTATTTCTAACAAGAGGGAATTTTCAAATCTTGTTTTGTGTTCCTGTAGGAATTTCACCTCCTACCTCAGGTTCTTTAGCTCTTCTCCCTGTATAGATATGTTTTCCAAGGATTCAACCAACTTAACTTAATCATATGCAACTAATGTGGGAAGCATGGTAGAAGATGATGTTCCTGTTGTCGTGGTTGTTGTAGGGACACCTGTTTGAAGTAGAAATGCAATTGGAACTGCATCAAGAGGAACCACTGCTAGTTGTGAACTATGTTCCTTTTCTTTTATCAGCTTGTCCATCTCTGCTTCCATTTCTTTGAACTGTGCACTCTGTTCCACTAGAATCTTCAGCATCTCTTCCTTTTGTAGCTCTATCTCTCCAATTTCCTTGGCCAGGTGGTCTTCTGTTGTAGACAACTTCAACTGCTTCTTTAGTACTGTTATGTCAACATTTTTCTTCCTAGTTATCCCCTCCATGGATTTTGAATTGTCTAGATCAAAGCTTGCTTTGATCACCATCTCTTCCAAGTATTTAATTCTGGTATCTTTGGAAAGTGAGGATACTTTCTCAACTGAAGCTGAGATTGCACATTATTTAAAGTAAGATGTAATTTAGAAGCAGTGATAGCATTCTGTATGAAATTAGAATATACCATTTCTCCAGCCTGCCTGTGCATATCTATTTGATCCAAATGATGGACATCCTTCGCCTCAAATTCAAAAGTAGTTTGTTTGAAATATGTTGCTGACTTTGGTTGAGGGTCCTGGGCCCGCAAGAATGTCATATGCATTCTTCCCTTCTCTGTACCATATGTTGAAATAAGCCCATGTTGGATGGAGGAAGATTGCTTCTTGAATTGAGAAGAGATATTGTCATGAATGGTTTCATTCCTCTGCTTAATATCTTTATATATCTAAAAAATATCCAGTTGCCTCTGCTCTATAAATGAATTTGGTGTCTGAGGTATAGTAGCTGGAATCTCTTTAGTAGCCAAGGATGATGGAGACTTTGTGGTACCACTATCTAGCTTAAAAGTTCGAAAGCCTGAGAGTACAATAGTGCTCGGTGTGTCCTCCAGTGGTGGGAAGTCTATTTTAGAGCCTATTTTAATCTTCTTTGTGTATATTTTGAATTCTTTAGCTAAGAATTTTGTAACTGATGGAGAATCATCCTCTCTCGGTCTCTTATCTGTCTTTTCTCTATGTATGGGAGTCTCAAAATATGTCATGGAAAGTACCTGCTCTTCAGCCTCCTGCAATGTGTTCTCTACCCAACTGTGTTGGTTCATAGACTTCTCTATGTAAGGCCTTTGAGTATGCACATAGGGTGTTGCTTTTTGTTCCACTCTTAACTTGTAAATCACCCCAAAGGGGTCATAGGACCAAGTGAAACTGAGAGGGAAATTCATTTGTTTCAGCAGGAGGTCTGCTTCCTCTCTTGCTGCTCTATTGTTGCAGATGAAAGGTCATATCTGTGTTTTGATCCAGAACTGATATTTCTTCTTAGCTGCCATGAAATGAATGTTGTCAGAGTGAATTATTTTCCTGATGTACTCCAAGGCAAATATTCTCATAGGCAAATTCTTAAGCAGCCTGTATGTTGGCAACTTTGAGCCATACACTCTAATTTCTCTAACTGACTGGTAAAGGTACTAGTCCCTTGTTTTCACCTATTCACTGAGATGTAAAACCTTTTCAATCTCCTCACTTTTCCTTGGAATCTGTTGGCCACTAAGAAAACAAGTGGCTAGATACACAAATTGATCGATGAAGTCCGTGAAGCTGAATTCCTGTGATTGTCTTCTGATTAATGAGGTCCAAAAGACAATAGACTGTGGCTCTCCTTGTTGATCAAGCTTCTGTACTACAAATGGAAACCTATTTGTTTGAAAGAAAATGAACATGTACATGAGAATAGAAGAATATATGAACATTACTTCTATTAGAAACTAAAGGAAATGTTCATGAATTACATTTTTTAAGAAGTGACCATATTCAAAGGTGACTGATAGTCCTTCTAAAGAAAGGGTGGATAGAAAGCCCATAATGGGCTTATCTACCCATTCATCTTAATAGTAACCAAGAATGGATCACAAGATAGAGATAATTTGTCTGGTCCTTGAGGAACATAGAAGAGGCATCAGGGGGGTTTTTCTTAGGGATTTGAGAATCTTCGAGGAGGAAAACTTCAAAAATTTTAGCTCTTTGGGGGAAGGTTAATTTCTGATAAATTTCTCTGAGAGCTTCAAGGGAAAAAGGGGTAAGGGAATCATTGTGGGGGACATGCAACATTTGATTTATGCTATCAGATGTAATGGTGAAGAGAATTTCACCATTTGGAGAAATAATAGCCCTCCTACTTGAAAGGTAAGGGGCTTGGCATTTTAAGAAGAATTCAGGAAAATGATAGGAGTGGGGGAAAACAAACAGAGGAAGTCTGGACTGCCAGAGGTTTATTTCATCTGATTGATCAAGGTAATTATGCCAAAACAAACAACGAAATTCAAAGAGATCGAATTCACACTATGTTTCAGTTATCTTGTAGTCTCTATCAGTGAGTGGAATGTGGTCTAAATCCACAAGGGGAGTGAGCATGGGATTGATTGTAGTGGCGACTTTGGGAGCCATTGTAGTAGCAAAATGAATGGGCGAAGGATGAAACTGAAGGAATCTACAATGAGTTTTCAGGAATTGGCGGGAGATTTTACTGACAGTACCTCTGTAGATTTATCAGAGATGGGTAACAAGAACACTACTATGAGATTAGAGCGCAACAGGAGCGGGAGCAATGTTCATAAGGCAAAGAAAGAAAGGTGTAATTGTGGATGAAAATTCAAATTTTATTAGCCGTGTACTGAGCTTAACTGTTGGATTAATGGTCATGACACTGCATTGATTTCTGTAATGGCACGGGTAAACGAAAAGAACCATAATGGCTGGTGCAATGGTCACGGACGTGGCAGCTGATGGTAGGTGGTTGAATGGTGCAGGACCGTTGGTGGGGGTGACGAGAGGAGGGACATGTGGTGTGATGGGAACAATAGTTGAGACAAGACGTGGAGGCGACAGTTGGCGGGAAGGCGGGTTTCGGTAGGAGGCAAAATCGCTTTCAGAGGAGAGGGTAGGTGGTATCTGGTATGCGAGGGGGGGGGTCTGAAATCCTATGGTGTTGACACATAGGCGGGCAAGAAACTCCTTTTTAGACACCCCCCCTGCCGTTAAATATTATCACTATGGTGGGGTCCGAAAACACTCATGGGTCATTGGATCAGTGTGGAGGGATGATCAGGGAAAAGTATATGCGTAGATTTTAGCACCAATTGGCCCCACAAATTATCTCGGGAACATACTTTTTAAACCAAAGTCCAATACTTTGGACAAATAGCCACTTCACCCATTACATAAAAAATCCACGATTTTCTATTCTAATGCAATTTTACAACAAGGGTGCATTTAAATGTGTAAACCCTGTCTATTTTTTCATTCTGAGGAGACTAAGTATATTTATTTAAAACACTAAACTAATCTAATAAACTGCGGTAATCCAGATTAAACTGTTGGATTAACTTTATTCACATATTCTATCTATCTAATTTTAGCCAAGATTACATTGTTTGGCTAAGTTATTCACTGTAACCTAATTAACATAAATTGAAACTTGCTTGAACATGATTAAACTGTATGTTCCAAGCAAAGAGGTATTGTGGCATTTAAACAAGTTGTGCACATTTACAAAGCCAGAAGGCTAGTAGTGGCACTTAAACTAGCATCACTTTGACATTTATTCATTTTTTGTGGGGTTCACTTATCATTTCTTTTATTTATCCTTTTATTTTTCTATTTTTTGTATTTATACCCTCTTTTCATTTTTTTATTTTCATTTTTCTATCTTTTTTGGAAATTATTTGTAGAAAGAAATATTATTTACAATATGAAATACTGAAAGCAATTGCTCAATGATCATTTGATCCTATAAATTATAGGACCTAACACTTTCAAATTAGCAAGTGAGCATGTCTTGCGGAATTTTCACCTGTAAAATGTATCAAGGTTCTTCTACTACCGTTGGACAACTAGCGAAATAGTTCACATAGAAGTAATGATTGTTAAAACACATACGACACACCTTCAACAAGATAAGTACCAAAGCCACTGAAATAGTTCAATTTCCTTAGTACAAATGAAAACAACATACATCACAAACATTCAAAGAATAGTATTACAATATTTACAACATATGCATGAATGTGTGTTGGCTCAACGAGCTTTCGAATTAAGAAAAAGTTCTAAGATACATCAAAACAGTGAACAGTAATAGCCCCAATAGAGGAGCATTAGAGTAACCACTTTCTCCTCCAAAAGAACTATTTTCCTCTCTAATTTATGGTAGGAAAAGCCAAGGCAAAAATTCTTTTGCATGAGCTAGAGGGTGTATATATAACAAATGGGGTGACCATTCACCTCCCTTGTGACTCTTGGACTACCCTCATGATTGTTTGAATTCTGTATGACTCTTTGACTCCCTCATGACTTTTCACATTCTACGGATGACTCTTGGACTTACACTTTACATTACATTTCTCCAATATTGAATTTACATAATCCACAAATGATGTGGAAAATGACAACTCATAACATGACATGACACTAATGACATGGACTACATGATGACATGGAAATTTCAAACCATTCTTTGTTGCTACTTTCTTTGTGTCTTACTGAAAGGTAGAACATGTTCTTCTTCTTCCTCCTCCATAAGGCTTGAAGATAGGGAGTCTTCAATGTGATCTTGATTTCCATATGTTGTCACAATCTAGTGTCCCTTTGTCTTTCTTGATTAATCGACTTGTCTTTACAACTACAAAGGTGTCTTCTAGTAGTGTCTCCCTCTTTATCTCCTTCATCATCATCCTGTCATAACAAGATAGAATACCTGTAATGGAAATTCACTCATGACAAGACAACATCAGTCTGATAAACCCCTAGTCTAGCATGCTTCATGATAACCACTACCTAAGCTGGAACCAGGTGATAGGCTGGGAATTAGGATCAAGAAATGTGCAGTTGTGCAACTCAAGAGGTTAGGGTCTAGGACTTAGCCTTAAGACGGTGCAATGAGCAGTTCAGGTAGGCCATGTCTAGATATCAATGCAATTGAGGGGCTCAAGAGGTCAGGCCAAAGGCTTGAAGATTGAAGTTTCCCATTGTGTAGTTCCAGAGGCAGAGAAGACAAGGGATTGTGTAGTTGCATAGTTCAAGAGGTCAAGGTTGAGGCTTAATGCTTGAGACTGTGCAATGTGAAAAGAGGATGACTAGAGGTAGGGGCGATGTAGTTCAGGAGCTCAGGGGCTAAGGCTGAGCACTAAGATTGTGTAGTGCATAGTTCTGGAAGGAAGGAACTGCACATTGAAGAGTTCCAAGAGGCAAGATTGAAGCTTGAGGATTAAGACTACACAGTGCACATTTCAGAAAGGCTAAGTAAGGCCAAGTTGCTCAGGTAGGAACTTTTCTTGATTTGGCTAAGTTTGGGGTTAGCGAGACACAAGTGAACAATGATAAAACTTAAGTATGATCACACACTTAGAATAATTGACGACACAACATTGATCAATCAAAACACAAATTTAACAGCATACTTCCCTCAATATGACAACATTGTGACATCTTTCCCCAAGTGCGACACTAAAGGTTCACTTTGTGACAACAATGACGACACTTGTGAGACAGTGCTTGAAACTTTGGGAATGAGTGTGATACATATACATGGTAAGAATGACTCATTAACACCAAGGTTACCCCTTGAAACAAACCAAAACCACATATGTGCGATGTGTGATGCTTGCCATGCTAAAAGATGACACTTTTATTTTCTTTTAAATGAGACAAGAATACTTAGACAAAACATATGTGATAACTCTTAATACTTGAGATGACAACATGTAAAGTCAAAGGAGGTTCTGAAATTTGGATGTAGGCCAAAATTTTGGACGGTTTTGTTGTAGTGAAAATACCTACTAAATATTCCACATGGGAGAATGAGTATTTAATACAAAAGGTTCCAAAACTACTCAATATTTGAGGACAACACTTTTTTGAAGCAAAGAGGCATGTTAGGTCCCTATAATACTAGTGTAGCCCCTATATTGTTATTGTTGTGCCCCATAAAAGCCCACTATTTTTTGAGTGGGCCTAATGGTTAGGAGCATGTGTTTCCTCATAAGAGGTCACAGGTTCAAAACCAGAGTGGGGTAGAATATGTATTCCTTCATAAATTTTAGTAGTCATATCGTTGTGTAGATAAGTGATAAGTGGCACTAATTATTTGAATAAACAAATAAAGTAGAAAGTTGGATATGGCCATGGGATATTAGGTTGGACATTTGTATTTTTCCAATCATGCATCAAGGCAAAACCATCTAGTCTCATTAATAATTGTGTGGATCAAAAGATCCACTTCAAAATTGACAAGGTACTAGAGCACAACACTATTAACAATATATGCCTCACATCATAGACAAGACACCTAGAAGAAATATAATCCCTCATGAAGAGCAGAGCGGTGCAAGCAAAGCAACATTAGAATTATGTCAAGAAGGATCACACACAACCTCTAAAATGAATTAAATAGGCAAATCTTGAGCGATCCAAAGGAATTAATTGAGAGGGATAGCAACAATGACAGCATGAGGAGGATAGGAAAATAATTAATTGCCATTCAATGGTAACCTTGGAAGAGAAGAGTTGGAGAACCCTGCCGGAAAAATTATAAAAATCCAATAGTTTGAAGTCCATTGCATATCACAAGAAGAATCACAAGGAAATAGAGACATTCAAGAACATAATTGAAAATGACTAGTCATATTAACATGGAAGATGTTGCTCTACCCCCTCTTACTTCGGAGCAGGAGATAACCAACAAGATGTTGGATTGATTAACATAGTCTATGGAAATGACAATGATTCTTCTCAATCATTGCAACAAGATGGAGAACCAAGAAACAAAGATGAAGCTAATGCTAGTAGAAAAAATACGAGATATTACAAGTAAAAATTGAGAAATTTCAAGCAATAGTGGAAGCATAAATGGAAGTTATGGGGATTAGACTGAAAAGGCTAGAAGTTGAATTCGTCAAAGATGCAACAAGACTTAAAGAAAATATGGCACGCAAAAAGAATACGATAAATCCAGAGCAACAAGGTGCAGATGCTCCAGAAAAGGTGTAAAGTGAAGCAGTAGAATCAGGCAAGAAAAGACTAGAAATTAGTCTATCAAGTTTTTGTTAAATCTTGTTTTTTGATAATTTATTAATATTTTATAAGGTATATAGGAAGAACCAATTATATATATATATGAAATAGCATTAACGATAGTGTTGTGTAAAAGGTTTTAGCCCTAAACCCAAACTATGCTTTTAATATAAATCCTCTAACTATTTTATTGAAAAAAAATATAATTTCTATGAGATTATGTAAAGAATTTAAAGATGATACAATATAGTTAATATTCTAACATATTTTTATATTTAAAAAATTATATGATTTATGGTTACAACAATTGAGATTTGTATAATAAAAAGTTAACTATACCTATTTATTTAAAATGAGCTATTACACTTGTAGATGTGTGTAGATGTTAAGAGAGGCTTTATTTAAAATGAGCTATTACACTTGTAGATGTGTGTAGATGTTAAGGGAGGCCATTTTTCTTACCTGTATGTTTTATGGTGAAACAAATTTCATATTTTTATTATGGTTACTATTACACTTGTAGATGTGTGTAGATGTTAAGAGAGGCTTTATTTAAAATGAGCTAAATACACTTGTAGATGTGTGTAGATGTTAAGAGAGGCCATTTTTCTTGCATGTATGTTTTTTGGTGAAACAAATTTCATATTTTTATTATGGTTATTCTGCAACAATTTATCATGGAGTATCGTTAATTACTTCCCCACGTTAAATGACATAACAAAAAATAACAATAACCTGGGACAACTTTCTCACAAGGGGTTTTGTAAGGCTCTACCTCTACCGTTCATGTAAATTTTTCGTGGAAGACTTTGGAACGCCTTGGAAGCTTCAATGTGTCACACGGACTGCAACCCAACACCTTTCTCCTCACCACAAGGGTTGGGAGAAATTAAATCTTTCAAATCCCATTTTCAATCAAATATGGACATTTGTCATTAAAAAAAATTTTGGGGCCTTTGGGAAAGAAATAAATCGTAGAGTATTCTAAAATTGTTTCTTCTTTCAAAATAATTTTAAAATCTCATTAAAGGCAATATAGGAGAATTGGTTTCTCACAACATTTGCTTAGTGGTTAGCCCAAGTTTGGCAGGCTACCAATGTTGAAGTTACAGTACTTAAATAATAGCATGGTGGGATTTTTGTCGTCTTTTTTTCTCAGATCTTCCTTAAGATTAACAGACCATTTTTCTGTGAGAACTTTCTCAAATTGAATTTTGATGGGGCATCTAAAGAAAATCCAAGAAAATATGGTTTTTTTTAGGAAAGGTTTTTGGAAATCATAAAAGTGAGATAATATTCATGTTCTCTAACCCTATGGGTCTCAACAATAATAATGCAACAAAATTCAAAGCCTTCTAAATGGGAATTTACAGGTCGAACATGTGGTTGCACCCACAGAGACCAAATTAAATGGGTTCATGACCTATGCACACATAAGCGAATCAAATCCCACCCTCATGTCCTCCTTTAAAATGATAGTCAAAGGACCTTAGCTTGAGTGGTTTGGTGAACAATTTGTTGCCCTGTCTATGTGGGTTCACCTCTTAGGAGACATGTTATAACTAGCTCGTTTATGGTATTTATGAAATAGTTGTATCTGGTGTAATAGTGGTAATTGATCTTTCAAAGTTACTGATTCACCATAAAGGGTGGTAGTTGATCTTTCAAAGTTGTTGATTCTCTATAAATTCTCGTTCTAGTCAAAAAAAAAAAAAAAAATGGGACTTCATATTGTCCATGTTAGGTAAAATTGATTTGGGGTTTGAGTCAAGGTTGACTACGTTAAAAAGTAATGATTTAGGGGCACATGGTATTGTGTACCCATGGTTCATGTAAGCCTATAAAAATTTGGGAAGAATTCATTGTAATGTAGGCCTGCTCACTTAATGAAATTATTTATTTTCCTAGATGAACATTTGTGTTTATGGTTTATGATTATTGTTGAATATTTTATATTTCCTCCTGTGGGTAATTATTTATTATATTTATAGTAAATTCTTCACAATTGGTATCAAAGCTAGAGGTTGTGTTCTGGTTCCAAAGGGTTATTTTTCCTGGTGAATGAAGAGATTGATGCATACATTGGGTTTATAATATTAGTCCCTTGCGTTTAATATTATTCCCTTGGGTTCATAATCCCTTGGGGTTTTAGTATTAATCCCTTTGGTTTATTATTCCTTTGGGTTTCTCATATTAACCCCTTGGGTTTATTATTCCCTTATGTTTATAATATCAATCATCATCCATCATTGTCAATCATATCCAACAATGGTCAACCATGGTTGAATGTCGCATTTGTGACAAGGATTGTCTCACCATGAAAATAAACCATGTTTATTTTAGTGTTTGTAATATTTATATTTGGGTTTACCAATGTTATGTTTATAATATGAGTCCCATGGGTTTAATAGTATTCCCTTCGGTTTATAATTTCTTGGGGTTTTTATATTAATCCCTTGGGTTTATAATATCAATCCCTTAGGTTTATAATATCAATCATGGTCAACCTTTGTCAATCATAGCCAACCATTGTCAACAATGGTTGAATGTCGCATTGTGACAAGGATTGTCTCACCATGAAAATAAACCATGTTTATTTTAGTGTTTGTAGTATTTATAGTTGGGTTTACCAATGTTGGATTTATAATATTTGGCCCCTGGGTTTAGGATACACTGAACATTCGAGAACAGAGACTAACTATAACAGATAAAGCTTTAGATGGACTTACTTTTAATTAAGACAGTCGCTTCCAACTCCACACTTCTGAATACAGGTATCCAATCCTCAAGAGACCATGCGCGACACGACCTCTCTTCACGGGTCTTCACTTCAACGCCTTACAGCTCAAGCCTCTTTTGGATTACAGGAACTGTCCTCAGACAGGCGGCCTAGTAGGCTTCGATATTAATAAAAGCAAGAGAATACAAAGCTTATTACAAAGAGACTCAGACTCACAAACTAGAAACACTCTCAATGCTCAGGATGATCCTAATGATCTCCCAACACTCTCTTATATAGTATTATACCTATCTAAGACTGACGTCAGAAGAAAATAATTGAGGGTCCTGTCGGTATCTTTATCCACCGACAGTGTCTACTCAATTCTTTTCTGTATAAAGGAATCCTGTCACAACATGTGATCAATCTTATCACATTGTTGACGAAGATTCTACCAAGTGGGACTTCTTGTTTCCCAAAGATCTTCTTCGGACGGTCTTGGAGATTGTTCGTACTCATCTAGCTGTTGTTGATAGTACCGGTCCATGATTCGGTTGTATTGTTCATCGATTCCCTCATTTGGATCTTGTGCATCTGTCATTTCTGCTTTTTCTTTTTCTTGTATTATTGTTGTCCGACTAGATGCTACTGATGAAGATTCTCCTTTGCTGAGATTCGTTTTTATCTTGTGTAGGCCCTGTTGCTGTGGAGTATACATCGCTTCTTGCTTTTCCCACTTGTTCAAAAATGGAAGACCACTTATTTCAATGTCAAGAAACGAATCTTTAAAAGCACTCCGAGTTGCAGGTGATTTTTGTACTGCCAGCTCAACTCCATCTAAAAGCTCCCACTTAAATATCTGGAACATATTTGTGGAACTTTCAATTGAATGCTGGATCCATAACCGACAATTTTCATTTAATTCATCTTTATGTTGCCATCCCAATTCAAATATCATTGATGTACATATTCTTTTAGAAATCATCAAACTTATGAGGTGGATGACATTACTGTTCCAATTTGGATGTGAGACTGAAATTGTTATTAATTCCTTCTGATTAATTATAAACTTGAGCGCTTTAGGCTGACCCTGCAATTCATCTAATTTCTTGAGAATCTGCACCTTTTCTGCCAATCTTAAATTTCCAAACTCATGAAACCATTCAGCATGTTGCTTAATCAGCTCCTGATTGTTACCGATTTCAAAATTACCAAATTTTTGATGACTAAAGATTTGATCAAAAGGATTTGGTTCAATGTTATCTCTGATCCTTAAGCTATGAAAATCCCAAGGATATGAAAATGTTTTTAAATATTGCACCGTTCTTTGGATGCACTGGGATATTCGGGTAGCTGAAGTTTTTGTACATTTCCCTCCTCTGATTTCCCAATCTGCAAAACCTTCAAAAATCTCATATTGAGGGAAAGAATCAGTATTTGCATAATTTTCGTCAATTCTTTGGAGAAATGCTGATTCTAATTCTTCAAAAATATCTAGAATTTTTAATGAAACCAAATATTTTACCATTTCGTCCTTCATGAGTATTTCTTCAAGATCTAGGATCTTAGCACCTGTGAATAGGCTAAATGCAAAATCTACACCACCTATGATCTGATAATAATTTAAAATTATGAGGGTCCAGATCATTTCTTTAGTGTAAACACTAGACCATAGATCACTGAGGCTTCTGAAATAAAGTTTGACTTTCATGTTTGGTAAAGAAAATATTTTTACCAAGTTGTCATCTAAGCCCAAGGAGATACCTAAGTTTTTTGATTGCCATGTTTGGCACTTGCGAATCCACATGTTTCTTCTAAGCCTTAGCCCTACCACCTTTTTTATTTCATCAGTCAACCAACTGACATGGTTTTCCAGAATTCGGAATCTATCTACAAAAGTGGCAAAACTATCATCTTCTGGTTTTTTACCTGGAATTTCGAAATCTGAATATTTACAAGTTATATACATTTTGTTCATGTCTCTTGTCAAAGAGTCTGTCAGGAAATTTGAGTTACCTGGGATCCACTCAACTTCAAAGTCGAACTATTGGAACCAAATCTGCCAGGCTAATATTCTGCCTTTAGCAATTTGTCTTGAGATTTTGGCAGATAGGAAATATTTGAAATTTCTGGAATCTGTTCTAACCAAAAACTTTACGGGAGTAAGATATACCTCAAATTGTTGTATCCCGTTGAAAATGGCTAATGTTTCTTTTTCTGCAATGAAGTAGTTCTTCTGACTTCTTGTGAATTCACCAGAAGCATATCCACAAAGATTTTCTTCAAGTTTTCCTTCACTATTTGTCCTTTGTTCTAATAACACAGCAGCCCAAAAATCTAAAGAAGCATCCGTCTGAAGTATAAGCAGACCATCACCTGGTGGCTGAAGCTTTGGTAGGTGCTGACATTCCTCTTTTAGGCTTTTAACAGCTTCAGTTGCTTCTTGTGACCATCCTTGCTTTATGTGTTTTTTGATAGGCGCTGTCTTTTCTGTCAAATTTGGAATGTACTTGTGAAGATAATTCAGGACTCCCAAAAATCTTTGAATGGTCTTGGTATCCTTCAATTCATCAGGAAACTGTATTAATTTGGTTAAAACATGGGGTTGCATCTGGATTGCACCATTAGCAGCATTAATTCCAAGAAAATCAATATTATCCTGAAACAGAGACATTTTCTTTTCTGACAAGACTATGCCATGCTGCTGCACTTCTTTTAGGAAACTTTCTAAATGCTCTAAATGAGTGTGGATATCTGGGCTATGTACAAGAATATCATCTATGTATGTAACAATAAAATCATATTTAGCAAAAATATAGTCCATTCTTCTCTGAAAGAATGCTGGAGCATTTTTGAGACCAAAGGGTACCACTTTCCACTGATAAAATCCTGCTGGACAAACAAAAGCGGTTTTATGCCGGTCCTCTGGCTGGATCTGAATTTGATAATATCCCGACTTCATATCAAACTTACTAAACACCTTGCTGTGCTGAATCTTCTGCATGATTGTCTCTGGCCTTGGTAATGGATAATTAAAACTTTGAGTAATAGCATTAAGAGGTTTATAGTTTATTACCATCCTTGGCTTACCTCTTACTATTTCAGAATGATTCCTTACAAGAAATGCTGAGCAAGAATAATGAGATTCGCTCAGCTCAATAAGCTGCATTTGTAGCAGTTCTTTTATCTGATTTTTTATCTCCTACTCATCTGCTGGGGTACAGGGAATCATCTTACCTTTTACTCCATTATCATGCAAAGTGAAAAAATCTTGCATCGGGCTTTCTTTTAGCCAAAATTGCTGTGGGTTTTCAGAGCAACTCTTCAACAATCTTTGATGAATATCACTTTGTTCCTTTGACCAGTTGGGATCTATACAAGCCAATTGTTTTGTTTTTGATTCTGCTCTTTGCTCATAGAATTGTAATACTTCCTGCCAATCATCAGAATCTTGTTTTGGTTTTCTGGTTCCTATTCTTTTCTGGCTATTTTCTTTCCTAGCTTCAGAGTTTGCAATATACAATCTAGGAACAACAATAGCTTTCTTTTTTAGATTAATAACCAGCTTATCTTGACTGATTGTAACTGGAAGAACAGAATTTATAAATGGCATACCCAACATAAGACTTGCTGAAGGATCAAAACGCTGAATTACAGAAATCTTAACAATACTCCCTCCTACTTTTAAAGAGATATTATCAACATAATGTGTCAGGTTCACTGATCCTCCTATGGTTTCTGAAACCAAAATATTTTTGAGCGGTTTCCACAGAGATTTGAATAAAGATGGTCTAGCCAAATTATTTGATCCATCGGTATCAACAAAAGCATCAACATAAATCCATTCATTTTTTACTTAAACCTGAACCGGGATATAAATTAGGCTATCTGTTTTGACAATCTTTTTTAACAACCCATTTTCTTCAATTCTCTTAATTTCTACCTGTGGAAAACTTGTGGAAACAGTTGTTTTCTTTTCAAATGGGCAAAAAGCATTTATCTGGGGAAATGGTGAAGCAGGTTGCTTACCTTGTTTGACTGATAATGAAACAGTGCTTACAGACTCATCATCTGAATCATATGCTATTTCACTGGTAACATCATAGTCTGTGCTGCTTTCTGCTTCGCTGTAATGCTTTTCTTCTGACCAATCTTCATCTGAACATGATCGACATACATTCATTTTCTGTACAGTGTCTTCTTCTTCTTCGGCTTCTACATCTGATATTTCAGTTAAAATATATATATCTGAATTTACAACTGACCAATCATCCTGGAATTCGTTAATGTCTATACAAGCTTTTAAAGCACTGGGTGACTTTTGTGGACACTTTCTTGCAAAATGTCCTTCCTTTTTGCAAATGAAACAACAATTGTTGTTTCTTGGATTTCTTCTTTTCTTCAAAAATTTATATCTCCTGAATGGCTTTTTTGGATTAGAGACTCTCTTAGGTTTGTATTTGCCATACCTTTTTGATTTTCTTTTTGACTTAAAAGGTGTCCATGGCAATACTGCTTGACAAACATTGGAGCTTGGAGTAAGATCATTAGCTTTCTTTTGCCAACATAAATATTTAACCTTTTCTGAAACAGGAAATAGAAGATCAACCCAATATATCTGCTCTAATGTTTTGTATTGCAACTCTATGTCTTTCATTACAAGGTCTCCTAAATTGCCGGGTAGTTTTGATAGGTATGAGATTTTCTGAGCCACATCATTAGGGAGATTTGCTTTACAAACCTTAGCCATGAAATCTTTACTGAATTGATCTAAATATTTGAGATCTTTTAATTCCATTATGCTAAGATCAGTTAAAAGTTGTTTTCTCTCATCTATCGGTTCTGGAACGAACTGTGTTTTGAGTAACACCTCTAGAGTGGCTAAACCTGATTCCATGACGGCTATTCTTTCTTCTGGAGGTGGTCCCATCCACCAATCATAGACCATTCCTGCCATTCTTTTCTCTGCTAAAAGCAAAATAGATATATTATCCAATTTTGTTGTAACCTACATCTGATATAGGGCTCCTATCCAAATTCTAATGGATTCTCCTAGGTTAGAGGAATTATCTAAATCTAGAATGTAGCCACTAGCATTTGCCGCTGACAGGTCTTCTTCAACTCTAGGATATTTAGCAACTTCTCTAAATATATGTGCCTTATTCTGGTTACGTATAGATGGCAAAATAAAAGATGGAAATCTAGAGGCGGCTTCTGACAAAGTCATTACTTCTTTCTTTGACTCAAAAGGTTTATGTGCTCTGAATGTCTTAGACTCACTGGTTAATTTCCCAGTATCTTTAGAAGTACCTTCATCTGCAGAAGTTTTTTCTTCTGATTTTTCTTCACTTTCTTCCTCTAAATCCCAATGATTAGGGACAGACATATCTTTATGAAATTTTGGAATTTCTCTGGCCTTTTTCTTTTGCTTTCTTCTTCTCCTGTCTTCCTTTTCTTGCTTTTCTCTCTGTTGCTCGTCATATAGCAACTTGAGATTTGCATTGATAAGCTCAGCTTGTTCACCTAGATCATCTAGAACATCTTCGGCATAGGAACACCAAGTGGTCAGATAATTTCCTATCTGATGTACTTGATCCATATCACTTGTATTTTGTGAATTATGTTCTAGTAATGGGGCACAGTCAGCTCTAGTAGGTGGCTGTTTGGAAAGGGATGAAGTAGTACAAAACTTTGTTTTTGGTGGCCATTTTCCTCCTTTTACATATCTCTTAGATGCATACTGAAATTCATCTACTGGTGGGAAATTATGTACATATGTTCTAAACATTTTATTTACAGCTAGAAATGGCTTTTCTTCTGGTATGTACAACTGAGTATTAGACCGTGAAGTACTAGTGGAAGTACTAGGCTCTTCTGGTATAGCGATCTGTCGATAGAAAGACCTTCTTCCACTGGTAAGGACTGGTTCACTTTGGGCTGGTAATACATGTTTTTCTGGCAAAGCAATTGGTCTTGGTATTGAAGGTTGACTCGGCAGGATTTTCACACAATTATCTGCTACATACATTCTCTTGACCAATTTATTTGAACTATCTGCAGCCAGAGACTTATATTGTATATACCAATCACTCGGCAAGGCTTCTTTATCATAATGAACTCCTTCAATTTGTGCATTGCCTACACCTACGGCAACACAATCTTTTAATACTGGTTGTTTTAGCTTTGGATGCACTGTATTTGTCAATTGAAATGAAGTCTGGACGATTACTGACAAATACTCACTATCATCAACCATTGAGAGACCCTGAACTCCTATCAATGTTTTCCAGCAATCTTTGAGATGGACATCTGTTAAACTGATTGCATAGTCAGGAAAGATTGTTCCATATTGACATCCCGAAGAAAGATTTCCTTGGATAGTGCCTATTCAGGCATGATCATATATGTTATGTCTCGTATCAAAGAGTTCTGCTTTACAGGGAGTGTTCAGACCTCTACGAACCAGCGGGGCTAACCCTATCCTTATTCCTCCAAAATGTAAATAAAATAAATCTTTTTTCTGCATGATATTTTCTGAACTTCTTAATTTCTTCATCAGAGAACAAATTCAGACCTATAATTTGAACAGATGGGCCTTTAATTCTGACTTTCAGCTCGACTTCTTTGAAATAGGCCTTCTTTGTCAATTTGAACATTACAGGGACCGAGTAGATTTCTTTTGTGTTTAAAGCAGGGGGATTCCAATTTTATGGATCTTCTACCTTTTCATGTTCGACTATATCTGTTTCCTGGGATCTATTTTCTACCTCAGAGATGGAAGTTTTATCTATAGTAGAAAAGGATCTCAAGAATTTCGCCATATTAAATTGACCTAATTCTATTCCAGAGATTGACTGAAGTAGCGTTTATTTACTCAGTATTCGTAAGAACAGAGACTAAGTATAACAAATAAAGCTTTAGATGGACTTACTTTTAATTAAGACAGTCGCTTCCAACTCCACACTTCTGAATACAGGTATCCAATCCTCAAGAGACCATGCGCGACACGACCTCTCTTCACGGGTCTTCACTTCAACGCCTTACAGCTCAAGCCTCTTTTGGATTACAGGAACTGTCCTCAGACAGGCGGCCTAGTAGGCTTCGATATTAATAAAAGCAAGAGAATACAAAGCTTATTACAAAGAGACTCAGACTCACAAACTAGAAACACTCTCAATGCTCAGGATGATCCTAATGATCTCCCAACACTCTCTTATATAGTATTATACCTATCTAAGACTGACGTCAGAAGAAAATAATTGAGGGTCCTGTCGGTATCTTTATCCACCGACGGTGTCTACTCAATTCTTTTCTGTACAAAGGAATCCTGTCACAACATGTGATCAATCTTATCACATTGCTGACAAAGATTCTACCAAGTGGGACTTCTTGTTTCCCAAAGATCTTCTTCGGACGGTCCTGGAGATTGTTCGTACTCATCTAGCTGTTGTTGATAGTACCGGTCCATGATTCGGTTGTATTGTTCATCGATTCCCTCATTTGGATCTTGTGCATCTGTCATTTCTTCTTTTTCTTTTTCTTGTATTATTGTTGTCCGACTAGATGCTGCTGATGAAGATTCTCCTTTGCTGAGATTCGTTTTTATCTTGTGTAGGCCCTGTTGCTGTGGAGTATACATCGCTTCTTGCTTTTCCCACTTGTTCAAAAATGGAAGACCACTTATTTCAATGTCAAGAAACGAATCTTTAAAAGCACTCCGAGTTGCAGGTGATTTTTGTACTACCAGCTCAACTCCATCTAAAAGCTCCCACTTAAATATCTGGAACATATTTGTGGAACTTTCAATTGAATGTTGGATCCATAACCGACAATTTTCATTTAATTCATCTTTATGTTGCCATCCCAATTCAAATATCATTGATGTACATATTCTTTTAGAAATCATCAAACTTATGAGGTGGATGACATTACTGTTCCAATTTGGATGTGAGACTGAAATTGTTATTAATGCCTTCTGATTAATTATAAACTTGAGCGCTTTAGGCTGACCCTGCAATTCATCTAATTTCTTGAGAATCTGCACCTTTTCTGCCAATCTTAAATTTCCAAACTCATGAAACCATTTAGCATGTTGCTTAATCAGATCCTGATTGTTACCGGTTTCAAAATTACCAAATTTTTTATGACTAAAGATTTGATCAAAAGGATTTGGTTCAATGTTATCTCTGATCCTTAAGCTATGAAAATCCCAAGGATATGAAAATGTTTTTAAATATTGCACCGTTCTTTGGATGCACTGGGATATTCGGGTAGCTGAAGTTTTTGTACATTTCCCTCCTCTGATTTCCCAATCTACAAAACCTTCAAAAATCTCATATTGAGGGAAAGAATCAGTATTTGCATAATTTTCGTCAATCCTTTGGAGAAATGCTGATTCTAATTCTTCAAAAATATCTGGAATTTTTAATGAAACCAAATATTTTACCATTTCGTCCTTCATGGGTATTTCTACAAGATCTAGGATCTTAGCACCTGTGAATAGGCTAAATGCAAAATCTACACCACCTATGATCTGATAATAATTTAAAATCATGAGGGTCCAGATCATTTCTTTAGTGTAAACACTAGACCATAGATCACTGAGGCTTCTGAAATAAAGTTTGACTTTCATGTTTGGTAAAGAAAATATTTTTACCAAGTTGTCATCTAAGCCCAAGGAGATACCTAAGTTTTTTGATTGCCATGCTTGGCACTTGCGAATCCACATGTTTCTTCTAAGCCTTAGTCCTACCACCTTTTTTATTTCATCAGTCAACCAACTGACATGGTTTTCCAGAATTCGGAATCTATCTACAAAAGTGGCAAAACTATCATCTTCTGGTTTTTTACCTGGAATTTCGAAATCTGAATATTTACAAGTTATATACATTTTGTTCATGTCTCTTGTCAAAGAGTCTGTCAGGAAATTTGAGTTACCTGGGATCCACTCAACTTCAAAGTCGAACTGTTGGAACCAAATCTGCCAGGCTAATATTCTGCCTTTAGCAATTTGTCTTGAGATTTTGGCAGATAGGAAATATTTGAAATTTCTGGAATCTGTTCTAACCAAAAACTTTACGGGAGTAAGATATACCTCAAATTGTTGTATCCCGTTGAAAATGGCTAATGTTTCTTTTTCTGCAATGAAGTAGTTCTTCTGACTTGTTGTGAATTCACCAGAAGCATATCCACAAAGATTTTCTTCAAGTTTTCCTTCACTATTTGTCCTTTGTTCTAATAACGCAGCAGCCCAAAAATCTAAAGAAGCATCCGTCTGAAGTATAAGCAGACCATCACCTGGTGGCTGAAGCTTTGGTAGGTGCTGACATTCCTCTTTTAGGCTTTTAACAGCTTCAGTTGCTTCTTGTGACCATCCTTGCTTTATGTGTTTTCTGATAGGCGTTGTCTTTTCTGTCAAATTTGGAATGTACTTGTGAAGATAATTTAGGACTCCCAAAAATCTTTGAATGGTCTTTGTATCCTTCAATTTATCAGGAAACTGTATTAATTTGGTTAAAACATGGGGTTGCATCTGGATTGCACCATTAGCAGCATTAATTCCAAGAAAATCAATATTATCCTGAAACAGAGACATTTTCTTTTCTGACAAGACTATGCCATGCTGCTGCACTTCTTTTAGGAAAATTTCTAAATGCTCTAAATGAGTGTGGATATCTGGGCTATGTACAAGAATATCATCTATGTATGTAACAATAAAATCATATTTAGCAAAAATATAGTCCATTCTTCTCTGAAAGAATGCTAGAGCATTTTTAAGACCAAAGGGTACCACTTTCCACTAATAAAATCCTGTTGGACAAACAAAAGCGGTTTTATGCCGGTCCTCTGGCCGGATCTGAATTTGATAATATCCCGACTTCATATCAAACTTACTAAACACCTTGCTGTGCTGAATCTTCTGCATGATTGTCTCAGGCCTTGGTAATTGATAATTAAAACTTTGAGTAATAGCATTAAGAGGTTTATAGTTTATTACCATCCTTGGCTTATCTCTTACTATTTCAGAATGATTCCTTACAAGAAATGCTGAGCAAGAATAATGAGATTCGCTCAGCTCAATAAGCTGCATTTGTAGCAGTTCTTTTATCTGATTTTTTATCTCCTACTCATCTGCTGGGGTACAGGGAATCATCTTACCTTTTACTCCATTATCATGCAAAGTGATGATTTCTTGCATCGGGCTTTCTGTTAGCCAAAATTGCTGTGGGTTTTCAAAGCAACTCTTCAACAATCTTTGATGAATATCACTTTGTTCCTTTGACCAGTTGGGATCTATACAAGCCAATTGTTTTGTTTTTGATTCTGCTCTTTGCTCATAGAATTGTAATACTTCTTGCCAATCATCAGAATCTTGTTTTGGTTTTCTGGTTCCTATTCTTTTCTGGCTATTTTCTTTCCTAGCTTCGGAGTTTGCAATAAACAATCTAGGAACAACAATAGCTTTCTTTTTTAGATTAATAACCAGCTTATCTTGACTGATTGTAACTGGAAGAACAGAATTTTTAAATGGCATACCCAACATAAGACTTGCTGAAGGATCAAAATGTTGAATTGCAGAAATCTTAACAATACTCCCTCCTACTTTTAAAGAGATATTATCAACATAATGTGTTAGGTTCACTGATCCTCCTATGGTTTCTGAAACCAAAATATTTTTGAGCGTTTTCCACAGAGATTTGAATAAAGATGGTCTAGCCAAATTATTTGATCCACCGGTATCAACAAAAGCATCAACAGAAATCCATTCATTTTTTACTTGAACCTGAACCGGGATATAAATTAGGCTATCTGTTTTGACAGTCTTTTTTAACAACCCATTTTCTTCAATTCTCTTAATTTCTGCCTGTGGAAAACTTGTGGAAACAGTTGTTTTCTTTTCAAATGGGCAAAAAGCATTTATCTGGGGAAATGGTGAAGTAGGCTGCTTACCTTGTTTGACTGATAATGAAACAGTGCTTACAGACTCATCATCTGAATCATATGATGTTTCACTGGTAACATCATAGGCTGTGCTGCTTTCTGCTTCGCTGTAATGCTTTTCTTCTGACCAATCTTCATCTGAACATGACCGACATACATTCATTTTTTGTATAGTGTCTTCTTCTTCTTCGGCTTCTACATCTGATATTTCAGTTAAAATATATATATCTAAAACATCATCATCTGAATTTACAACTGACCAATCATCCTGGAATTCGTTAATGTCTATACAAGCTTTTAAAGCACTGGGTGACTTTTGTGGACACTTTCTTGCAAAATGTCCTTCCTTTTTGCAAATGAAACAACAATTGTTGTTTCTTGGATTTCTTCTTTTCTTCAAAAATTTATATCTCCTGAATGGCTTTTTTGGATTAGAGACTCTCTTAGGTTTGTATTTGCCATACCTTTTTTATTTTCTTTTTGACTTAAAAGGTGTCCATGGCAATACTGCTTGACAAACATTGGAGCTTGAAGTAAGATCATTAGCTTTCTTCTGCCAATATAAATATTTAACCTTTTCTGAAACACGAAACAGAAGATCAACCCAATATATCTGCTCTAATGTTTTGTATTGCAACTCTATGTCTTTCATTACAAGTTCTCCTAAATTGCCGGGTAGTTTTGATAGGTATGTGATTTTCTGAGCCACATCATTAGGGAGATTTGCTTTATAAACCTTAGCCATGAAATCTTTACTGAATTGATCTAAATATTTGAGATCTTTTAATTCCATTCTGCTAAGATCAGTTAAAAGTTGTTTTCTCTCATCTATCGGCTCTGGAACGAACTGTGTTTTGAGTAACACCTCTAGAGTGGCTAAACCTGATTCCATGACGACTATTCTTTCTTCTGGAGGTGGTCCCATCCACCAATCATAGACCATTCCTGCCATTCTTTTCTCTGCTAAAAGAAAAATAGATATATTATCCAATTTTGTTGTAACCTGCATCTGATATAGGGCTCCTATCCAGATTCTAATGGATTCTCCTGGGTTAGAGGAATTATCTAAATCTAGAATGTAGCCACTAGCATTTGCCGCTGACAGGTCTTCTTCAACTCTAGGATATTTAGCAACTTCTCTAAATATATGTGCCTTATTCTGGTTACGTATAGATGGCAAAATAAAAGATGGAAATCTAGAGGCGGCTTCTGACAAAGTCATTACTTCTTTCTTTGACTCAAAAGGTTTATGTGCTCTGAATGTCTTAGACTCACTGGTTAATTTCCCAGTATCTTTAGAAGTACCTTCATCTGCAGAAGTTTTTTCTTCTGATTTTTCTTCACTTTCTTCCTCTAAATCCCAATGATTAGGGACAGACATATCTTTATGAAATTTTGGAATTTCTCTGGACTTTTTCTTTTGCTTTCTTCTTCTCCTGTCTTCCTTTTCTTGCTTTTCTCTCTGTTGCTCGTCATATAGCAACTTGAGATTTGCATTGATAAGCTCAGCTTGTTCACCTAGATCATCTAGAACATCTTCGGCATAGGAGCACCAAGTGGTTAGATAATTTCCTATCTGATGTACTTGATCCATATCACTTGTATTTTGTGAATTATGTTCTAGTAATGGGGCACAGTCAGCTCTAGTAGGTGGTTGTTTGGAAAGGGATGAAGTAGTACAGAACTTTGTTTTTGGTGGCCATTTTCCTCCTTTTACATATCTCTTAGATGCATACTGAAATTCATCTACTGGTGGGAAATTATGTACATATGTTCTAAACATTTTATTTACAGCTAGAAATGGCTTTTCTTCTAGTATGTACAACTGAGTATCAGACCGTGGAGTACTAGTGGAAGTACTAGGCTCTTCTGGTATAGCGATCTGTCGATAGAAAGACCTTCTTCCACTGGTAAGGACTGGTTCACTTTGGGCTAGTAATACATGTTTTTCTGGCAAAGCAATTGGTCTTGGTATTGAAGGTTGACTCGGCAGGATTTTCACACAATTATCTGCTACATACATTCTCTTAACCAATTTATTTGAACTATCTGCAGCCAGAGACTTATATTGTATATACCAATCACTCGGCGAGGCTTCTTTATCATAATGAACTCCTTCAATTTGTGCATTGCCTACACCTACGGCAACACAATCTTTTAATACTGGTTGTTTTAGCTTTGGATGCACTGTATTTGTCAATTGAAATGAAGTCTGGACGATTACTGACAAATACTCACTATCATCAACCATTGAGAGACCCTGAACTCCTATCAATGTTTTCCAGCAATCTTTGAGATGGACATCTGTTAAACTGATTGCATAGTCAGGAAAGATTGTTCCATATTGACATCCCGAAGAAAGATTTCCTTGGATAGGGCCTATTCGGGCATGATCATATATGTTATGTCTCGTATCAAAGAGTTCTGCTATACAGGGAGTGTTCAGACCTCTACGAACCAGCGGGGCTAACCCTATCCTTATTCCTCCGAAATGTAAATAAAAGAATATTTTTTCTGCATGATATTTTCTGAACTTCTTAATTTCTTCATCAGAGAACAAATTCAGACCTATAATTTGAACAGATGGACCTTTAATTCTGACTTTCAGCTCGACTTCTTTGAAATAGGCCTTCTTTGTCAATTTGAACATTACAGGGACCGAGTAGATTTCTTTGTGTTTAAAGCAGGGGGATTCCAATTTTCTGGATCTTCTACCTTTTCATGTTCGACTATATCTGTTTCCTGGGATCTATTTTCTACCTCAGAGATGGAAGTTTTATCTATAGTAGAAAAGGATCTCAAGAATTTCGCCATATTAAATTGACCTAATTGTATTCCAGAGATTGACTGAAGTAGCGTTTATTTACTCAGTATTCGTAAGACGAAATACCTTTCGAAGGCTACCTGGCTATCTTCAGGCTCTGTCTATAGAATTCCAACTAACAGAATCGGGGTATGGCTCTGATACCAAAATGAGGATACACTGAACATTCGAGAACAGAGACTAAGTATAACAGATAAAGCTTTATCTGTTATACTTAGTCTCTGTTCTCGAATGTTCAGTGTATCCTTATTATTCCCTTGGGTTCATAATCCCTTAGGGTTTTAGTATTAATACCTTGTGTTTTATAATTCTTTTTGGTTATAATATCAATTCCTTGGGTTTATTATTCCCTTAGGTTTATAATATCAATGATGGTCAACCATTGTCAATTATAGCCAACCATGGTCAACCATGGTTGAATGTCGCATTATGACAACGATTGTCTCACCGTGAAAATAAACCTGATTTATTTTAGTGTTTGTAATACTTATATCTAGGTTTACCAATGTTGCGTTTTTAATATTAGTCCCTTGGGCTTAATAATATTCCCTTGGGTTCATAATCCCTTGAGTTTTAGTATTAATCCCTTTGGTTTATGTTTCCCATGGGTTCATAATATCAATCCCTTAGTTTTATTATTAACCTCGGTTTATAATATCAATCATGGTCATCCATAACCAACCATGGTCAACTGTGGTTAATCATGGTTCAATCTCACATTATGAAAAAATTATCTCCACTTATGGTTTATATACCTTTGGTTTATAATATTAGTCCCTTGGTTTTAACATTATTCCCTTAGGTTCATAATCCATTGGGGCTTTAGTACTAATCCCCTGGGTTTTTTGTTCCTTGCGTTTATAATATTAATAATCACTTGAGTTCAAAATATTAATTCTTAGGGTTTATTAATTCAACAATGTTTATTTTAGTATTTTTAATATTTATCTTAGGGTTTTTATATCTTGGGTTTATAATATTAGTTCTTTTCGTTTAATATTATTCCCTCAGGTTCATAATCCCTTGTGATTTTAGTATTAATTCCTTAGGTTTATTCTTCTTTGGGTTTATTATATCAATCGCTTGGGTTTATTGTTCCCCAGTTAACCATGGTTTATTATGATGTCAACCATGGTCCAACATGGAATTGTAATGAGGCTTGTCTCAATATGAAAATCAACGATGGTCAATCATGTTTATTTTAGCGTTTATAATATTTATCTTAGGGTTTATATACGTTAGATTTATAATAATAGTTCCTTGGGTTTAATATTATTCCCGTGGGTTCATAATCCCTTGGTGTTTTAGTATTAATCCCTTGGGTTTCTGATATTAATCCCTTGGGTTTATTATTCCCTTAAGTTTATAATATCGATCATGGTCAACCATTCTCAATCATAGCCAACCATGGTCAACCATGGTTGAATGTCACATTGTGACAAGGATTGTCTCACCATGAAAATAAACCATGTTTATTTTAGTGTTTGTAATATTTATATTTGGGTTTACCAATGTTGGGTTTATAATATTAGTCCCTTGGGTTTAATATTATTCCCTTAGGTTCATAATCCTTGGGGGTTTTAGTATTAATCTCTTGGGTTTATTATTCATTTGGGTTTATAATATCAATCCATTAGGGTTATTATTCCCTTAGGTTTATAATATCAATCATGGTCAATCATTGTCAATCATAGCCAACCATGGTCAACCATGTTTGAATGTCAAATTGTGACAAGGATTGTCTCACCATCAAAATAAACCATGCTTATTTTAGTGTTTGTAGTATTTATATTTGGATTTACCAATGTTGGGTTTATAATATTAGTCCCATTGGTTTAATATTATTCCCTTGGGTTCATAATCCCTTGGAGTTTTAGTATTAATCCCTTAATTTTATTATTCTGTTGGGTTTATAATATCAATCCCTTGGGTTCATAATATGAATGATGGTCAACCATTGTCAATCATAGCCAAACATGGACAGCCATGGTTGAATGTTGCATTTTGACAAAGATTGTCTCACCATGAAAATAAACCATGTTTATTTTAGTGTTTTTAATATTTATATTTGAGTTTACCAATGTTGGGTTTCTAATATTAGTCCCTTGGGTTTAATATTATTCCCTTGGGTTCATAATCCCTTGGGTTTATGTTTCCCTTGGGTTCATAATATCAATCCCTTGGGTTTATTATTAACTTGGTTTATAATATCAATCATGGTTGACCATAACCATCCATGGTCAACTGTGGTCAGTCATGGTCTAATCTGACATTATAAAACAAATTGTCTCCACTTAGGGTTTATATACCTTGGTTTTTTAATATTAACCCCTTGAGTTTAATATTATTCCCTTAGATTCATAATCCCTTGGGGTTTTAGTATTAATCCCTTGGGTTTATTGTTCTTTTGGGTTTATAATATCAATTGCTTGGGTTTATTATTCCACAGTCAACTATGGTTTATTATGAAGTCAACCATAATCAACCATGGTCCAACATGGAATTGTGATAAGGATTGTCTCAATATGAAAATCAATGATGGTCAATCATGTTTATTTTAGTGTTTATAATATTTATCTTAGGGTTTATATACATTGGTTTATAATATTAGTCCCTTAGGTTTAATATTATTCCCTAGGTTCATAATCCCTTGGGGTTTTAGTATTAATTCCTCGGGTTTATTATTCCTTTTGGTTTATAATATCAATTGCTTCAATTTAATATTTCCTTAGGTTTATAATATCGATCATGGTCAACCATTGACAATCATAGCCAGCCATGGTTAGCCATGGTTGAATGTCACATTGTGACAAGGATTGTCTAACCATGAAAATAAACCATGTTTATTTTAGTCTTTCTAATATTTATATTAGGGTTTACCATTGTAGAGTTTATAATATTAGTTCCTTGAGTTTAATATTATTTCCTTGGGTTCATAATCCCTTGGGGTTTTAGTATTAATCCTTTAGGTTTATTATTAACTTGTGTTTATAATATCAATCATGTTCAGCTTTATTAATCTCATATGTTTGTAATATCAATCCCTTGGGCTTCTTGATCCCTTAGGTTTTTAATATTTATCCCTTGGGTTCACTAATTCCTTAGGTTTATAGCATTAAATGGTTGGGTTTATTAGTTCCTTGGGTTTATAATGTTAGTCCCTTTTGTTTAATATTATTCTCTCGGATTCATAATCCCTTGGGATTTTAGTATTAATCCCTTGGGTAATAATATATAATATTATTATAATAATAATAATTAATAAATATATTATATTATTATAATTATGAACCCGAGGGAATAATATTAAACAACAGGGACTAATATTATAAACCCAAGGTATACAAACCCTAACATAAATATTAAAAATACTAAAATAAACATGGTTGAATTAATAAAGCCAAATAATTGTAATATAATAATAATTATTATTATTATATATAGAAGATTTTTTGGCGTAAATCACATTTAGAAAAGCCTTTGTCGACGCGTTTCGAACCAACTAGTGTGGTTCATCGCCAGGACAAGTTGAGGAGTCAGATCAAGCCTGTCAATTATATAGGGAGAGTAATCTTCCAAACGGCTAGGTTGACCATCAACGACTATCAAACGAGCTTAAAATATAAATATAAATAAATATTAATAGTCAAAATATATTAAAAAAACCATTTGAATAATTTGTTAACCTAAGTAAAAAAATATATTAATACATTAACCTAAATAAAAGTTAACATATTAATATATTTTTTACCACATTAATTACACTGAAAAGCTTTTTAGTGAGGTCCTTCCTCACGACACTGTAGCAGGCTCGTCAGCCGAAGAATATGCTTTGCAGAACTGGCCACTGAACAATACGACAGTTGCACGACAACAATTCCAGAGCAACTTCTTTGCAATGGTTCTTGTTTATAAATCCTCGATAGCGATATGAAACTTAATTATGGTTTATAAAGGATATCGGGTCTGTAGCATAATATCGGGAATTTTAAACGATTGCATATATAAAGTTCTGATGCTTTTGATTCTCCGATATACTAGTCTGCCTTCCACCTGCTTATATCTTCGGTCCTTGATTCTCCAATATACTACTCCACCTTCCACGCTGGAATCGTGGCCATGAGCTTCGCATTCAACGTACGTCATGCTATATTTAAAATTTTCAAAAGTTTGACCCAACATCATTAAGAAAATTTGTCGTGATTACAATTTACGAATAGGAGTTTCTTGATGTAAAACAACTAAGGTTTTACGGAGAACGTCAATTTCATGTCTCTTTTGTCTTTTTAGGAATGATGAACCAGAGTAATACATGACACAGGAGGATTGGAATGTTGAGAAGGATATCCTACTGAGTAGGCTCGCAAAGCTACAAACAAAGAGTTAGTTGTTGGCTAGCAAGAAATGGTCATTGAGCGAGATGAATAGAGAGTTAATGATTGAACCAAACTCTTTGAAGGCCCAGTTGGATGAATATAATGATAAATCAATTAGCATGGAAGATGAAATTCAAGTTTTGAAAGTTTTGTTGGTAAGCAATCCAGAGAGTTTGGGGGATATACTTCAAAAAAATTCAATGATGGAAAAGGAAATTAATTGCTTTCATTGGTCGTGGCATTGTAGCCTGAACAAGCCCTGCGGAATCCTTCCAAGGCTTTTGGTTAAGCGTTTAGTTGCTTTGATCTGATGGATTAGCTTACCCAGCAACCCACTTGATGACTGTAACTGGAAGATCTATTTCACCTTTTCTAAAATAAAATCCATCATCTCGTCAACCATATAAAGAGCATTGTTGTTTTAACTTTTGACCCTTTACGAATAACGCAGCAACCATAATTCCCCCACTATTAGTCCCGACCGCAATGTCGAAATAATTACAGATGCTTGCATTAGGATCTCCCGTCTTAATTTTCAAATAAAGTCCGACCATAGTCTCGGTCCGAACACATGCATGGAATATTCTCCGATCTCCATTTAACAAGTGATAAGAAATTTAACTGTCATGTATTAAGAAATAGGGTCTACACCTGACCTTGGGACTTTTGTGATGGTTCTTGTTTATAAATCCCCGATAGCTCAGATCCGATATGCAACTTAATTATGTTTTATAAACGATATCCGGTGCATAGCATAATATCAGGACTTTTAAACGATTGCATGTATAAACCTCCGATGCTTCTGATTCTCTGAGATACTACTCTGCCTTCCACCTGCTTGGATCCATCCACAAAAGAGTACTTTGGATTTCATCTTAAATGAAAATGGATATGTAAAGTTGGTTTATAGACGCCAGTGGCGTGAAAGATACTAGACATGGAGCAAGAAATTGCAGAGAACCGACGAGGCAATGAGTCATGTATTTTTGAGATGTGTTTGGAGTAGATAATTCTAATTATGGTAATTTTTGAAATGTTTTGTTAACTTTAATATTTTTTTTTAACTTAAAAAAAAAAATTGTAATATATTTTATATTTTTAAATTAATTTAGTAAATATTGAATTGAGGCTTCTGAGAACCATATCAAATTTTTGAAATAGGTTTTTGGTGAATAATCATATCAGAATTCATTATCGCCAAAACCCTATCTCAAAAAATTTAATAAATGTTAATAATTATTTTAAGGGATGGAATTCAATCATAAAATTACAAAGTGATTTTCCCTTCATCATAGAATTAAAAAATTTAATGGTTCTCAACTGTTTATGATAAAGTAACCCAAATTGGTATTAAAATTACAAAACTTCCATGAATACTTAATTTTAGTTGCTTCAATATTTTTATTTTGTGATAAAATAATCCAAACTAATATTAAAATTACAAACCTTAAATTTAATAAATGTTTTAGATTTGAAATTCCTACATAATCATTTTATGTAAATATAAATTAATTTTCTTATTTTAAAAACATTTAGCTCAAACCCTCGTTTAGATGTCACACAAATTGTTAGTACTCACTGCTATGGTATGAGCCACTTTTTGAATGACGTAAACTTAGATAACGTGTAGTTAGAGACAATTTTACAGTGATATTTTAATGTGCAGAAGAAACACTGATAATCCTACATATTGCATTCACCCGATCGGGATGAGCAAGGTGGCAAGATGGGTAATTAATGATCGACGGTGTGTCAAGAAGGCAAGAACAGACGGGGCTCAAGGAATGATTATCACGGGCAAATGGATCGGTGAGAAGGATCTCCGATCAAAGCGAAGGGATGGCAAGGTACAGACGGAGGCCGGTGGAGGCGTCAGTATGTCAGAAACAAGACAGGGGAATGATAGAATGGAAGAATGGGACAGCAGAGCGGTAAGGGAGGTAAGGTATAAGCGCAGAAGGAGGGGAGGCATAAGGGAGAAAGGGTGGCAAAGCGGAACGAAGAAAACCGCATGCAGAGAAACAGGAGAGGGTGGCGATAATCAGCCGCACACAACCGGGAGAGAGGGAGGATTAAGGAGCCGAATAGAAAGAGCAGGGACACAGAGAAGGATACAAAGAAGCGAGGGAAGAATGGCAGCAGAAGGTAGTATGACGGCAAGCAGATGGATAAGGAGCAGGGTAGGAGAAGGGAACCAGGATGCGAAGGGTAAAGGAATAATGGAGGGGGATACATAACAGTTTTATATACCAGTGTATGATGATTCAGAGATCGGGAGCGAAGATGTCGAAGCGGATAATGAGAAGGCAGAACAGGGGAATGGAAATCGCAGTCGAAATGGGAGAAACGTAGGACGCAGAACCATGAAAAGAGGAAGGGAGGAAACTGAAGGAAGTCAGGAACGGGAAGCTGAGGAAGAGAGCGGAAGAGGGATTCGAGGGCGAGGTCAACGAGGTAGGGGAGGCCAAAGGAGGCGGGGAGTAGCAGAGGGAAGAAGCAGACGGGGTCGATGCTGCCAAGAAGGCACGTTGGAAGAGGGGGAGACTAACGCTGAAGGGGCCAACAGGAAGGGAAGGAGAACTATTGGGACAAAGGTTCAGGCAGCTGAGAGAGCCTACACCGAGAAGACAAACCCGAAAATCAGAAGGATAATTGAGCATTGGGAGGAAGAGGCAATACAGGCACAGTCTGAGGAGGAAATGGAGGACTGGGTGTATCTCCTGCCGGATCCAGGACATACTCGTGGCTGAATGACATTATACAAACAGTCTCTGCACTTATATTGGGTAATGAAAAGGCTTATGGCCAAGGCTATGGAGCAGATAGCCTTGGAAATGGCTGAATTATCACAGGGGATCCCAAACCTGAAGAAAGAGCTGAAGAACATCCTAATCACCCTACTCATGTAGGACAAGAGGCTGGAGGATATTCAGCAGCAGCTAGAGCCGAGTGGCTTGGTAATCAAGAAGGAGAAGGAGCAGCAAGAAGATGCAGGGAATCAATGAAGAAAAGGCATGTTTTTTTGAAGAATTTAAATAGTGCAATTCTTAGTTTCCATTAGCTATGTATAGGATCTCTGTTAATTTTTACTTGCAGTCCTATGACATTAGTAACAGATATAAGGCTGATGTTTACAAAGCCTGGAAAGATAGACTGAAAACTTTTTTATTTTTGGTTAGCAGTTAAAAACTATAGGTGGTCAAGAAACCTGGTTTCCCCTGGGGGCGGGTTGAGACCACCTTAAGATTGTAGTGGTTTCAATTTTGTTAATAGAAAATGGTAACTCCCCAACTTACAAAAAAAAAAAAAAATCCTACATATTGCATTATACTTTTACCCTGGTTACAATGATTATTCATTAATATGTCTCTAATTTTTAGGAGAGGGAGTTGTGGAGACATTCTTCGCGCTTTATATTATATATTAGCATTTGCACCAAATGTTGCAAAGGAAACGCTGTAAGGCATAAATTGAGAAGAATCATGACATTTAGATCACTGAATATAAAAATTGGTAAACAATATGACATTCAAAATCTTGATCAAAGATTAAAGTCTTTTACCATTTTTTCTCTTAAGGTGATTGGATTTTCATTTACTTCTCATTGCTTAACTTTTTTTGTGCATTTGGACTACTTTGTGACACAGGAGGCTTATTCAAAGCTTTTTCTCCAAATTGACAAATTCAAAATTGACCATAGATGAACTAGTTTAAAGCAGAGCTATGAAATAGATATATCAATAAAATATCAATACAGCGAGTCACTGATATAACAACTTTACACTCCTTGATATTAGAGAAGTGGATATTTTGTTGAGAATTAATTAAAGAGTCTTGGCTATTTAGTATATCATGATATTGAGTAGGTTGAATGCCTAGGTCCAATCCTTTCAAATAAATGAATCTTAGAGAAGTGGATCTTTTGTTGAGTATTGATTCAATAATTCTTTTAGTTGACATAAAAACTTTAATTCACTATTCAGAGGTACCATGGTGAACTCGTATGGTAGAAACCACGAGATTTCCTTTATTTAGCATGATATTATGGGAGACTTGGTTATGTATTTGACCAAGTAGAGGTCTATAAATAAACAAAAAAATGATTTTTATGACTCAGAAAGCAGACTCTATATTACATGAACGACCTCTCATTTGTGGCAACGGCCCATGTAGTATGACTTTCTTTTTGGTTTCATAGAAGTCCAGTGATTGAACATCTTTACTGTTTCTTCTTATAATAGGAGTTGTTTATGGAGGTAGAGGAATTTATGGATGGTCAAAAATGGTCGGAATCTGGGCAAAAATAATTCAAAAGATCTTGTAGAGACAGTGAATTGCCTCGACGGCTAGAAGTAGCGGGAATTTGAGCAAAAAATTTTCAAAAAATCTTGTAGGGACAGTGTTTGAGTCGTGTTTTTTATGGTGGAAATGGATTCAGCACCATCAAAAACGTCTAGGGCACCTAAAATTATGAATTTAAACAACTTTTACTTAGATTTACAAAGATCACTGCCCCATTTTTTCAAAATATAACTAGAATTTCCATAACTTTAAAAAAAAAAAACATAATTGCTAGACTACAACCTTATAATATAAATAATGTGGAAAGATATATCATCCTTTTCTAATAATAATATAAAATATAAAAACATATGTCATCCTTTTCTAATAATAATATAAATATGTCATCCTTTTCTTATAATAATATAAACAAAATAGAGAGGAATATTGTGGAACTTCTCCCAAAGGAAAATGAATTTTTCTTTTTCTTTTAAACTTTGGAAGTATACTTTTCCGAAGTTTACTTATTTGTTAATTTTATCTTTCAAAAAAGTTATTCTTATTCCAAAATTGAGTTATTATTATCATTTAATTTGAAATTAAATTAATTTCAACGATTTCTCAACTTAAATGTATGGAGTAGGTAAAAGGATGAAACTTATGAGAAAATTAATATATGTTAAATTAAAATTTTCAAAATCTAATTATTTAAATTTAACACATATTTAAAGCAATTTATTTTCTTAATATTGTGAAAAATTTTATGTGATAAGGAGTTGTAAAACACCTCCATGCTTATTCAAATTAATTAATTATTTAAAATTCTATACATGAAAGAGGTATTATTCTTATAATAATATTATTTATTTTTGGAGGTATTTATCAAATACCAAAAAAAAAAAATCTTAAAAAACATCTTTTAGAGTCAAAAAAATATTTGATCTTTCTTCACTAAATTTAGAGTTAAGATGGACCTAGGCTTTATAATATTATATATTATAATATAATATAGCTGACATTGAGATATTTATTTATATTTGGGTTCTATAACTTTACATTTAATATTTTTATTATTAATATTTCTAAATATTATCGCATCAAAGTCTTTTTATTATGCCAATTTTCACATTAAATTTAAAATTAATTATATATAAAAGAGATGGGAGGCAAATAAAAGAAAATGGTTGGAAAATAATGTAGCTTCTCTTTTAAATTTTTCCTTACTTGATTTTAATGAAAGAGAATGACTAGGGAAATAATGTAACACAAAAGCAAAGTAGTTTTAGTTTTTTGTTTATGCTAAACATAGCACATCTCCAAACTAAAAGTTCAACTTGACCAAATTAGAAGACAACATAACTATAACTGGATTGATTAAGCTATAAACATATTACTATGTAAATTAAGTAAATTAATTAATAGAACATATATAAAATTATATGAATTGATTAACCAATAGACATGTTATACTATATATATTATATATATACTATTATATATATATATATAGTAAATAATATATATAATTAATTTTCATATAGATAACAAGTTTAATGTTTTCATTTGAAAAAATTAAGGTTTTAAAATTAGAAATGGTAGAATATGTATATTTGTTAAATTTTTAATAAAATTAAATTATATCAATTTAAAATTAGAAAATAGGTAGATATGGTTAGTCTATATTGTATTGATAAATATATTGTCATTTTATAACAATGTTATAGATTCATCCTCTAAATAATGTACTTATATAATTTTTGGCACATATAGACATAGTAATATTAATTATTAATTACTATTTTTTTATATAAATAAATAGTGGAAAATGGTACGTGTGCACATTATTGAAGTCAATAAATATAGGCTTATCAAATGTGTGCATGAAAGCTATAACTTAGAGGCAATATCCCTTGAAGTCAATAAATATAGACTCATGAAATGCATGCATACAAGCTAGAACTTAAGAGCACTGCCCCTTGAACCCAGCTATCAACCATGGTAGGAGGATGCCAATGGAATTACATGTTCTGATGCCAAGGGATTGGTTTAGCGTAATTAATAAATAATATTCACATATTTTTCAAATAGCGATTTGATCTATACATTTCGCTTGAAGGATAAAGGATATCACATTTTTTTCAAATAATTTTGATTAGCAAAAAAAAAAATCCAAAAAATTTGACTCTTAATTAAAATAATTTAAAATTGAAATACATATATATAATTTTAATTTTAATTTTAAACTGAAAAAACTGTATAAAAAGAGACTAAATGCAAATAAAAGGGAATGGTTGGGAAACCTCTCGTTGGCCGGACTGAATCCTTTGTTAAAGATTTGTCTTCGTTCGTTAACGAGTTAAAGGATTTTAGATTTGATTCTGATGATTAGCTGGTGAGTTTTGATGTGGTCTCCTTATTCACTAATATCCCTATTAGTGAGGCCATTGATGTCATCAATCATAATATTAATCTTGATACTGTTTTTTTAGCTAAAATTTGTCTCACCTCTACTTTCTTCAGTTTCAAAGGTGAATTCTATGAGCAAACTTGCAGTGTGGCTATGGGTTCTCCATTTTCTCATGTTGTAGCCAATCTCTTCATGGAGGACTTTGAATCCAAGGCCTTGTCTTTTGCCCTTTACCAACCCAAACTTTGGAAAAGGTTTGTGGATGACACTTGTGTCATCTGGTCGCATGGTAAAGATAGGCTAGAATTATTTTTCCATCATCTTAATAATCAATTGAGTTACATAAAGTTCACCATGGAATTCAAAGTTGATGGTAGCCTACCTTTTCTTGATGTTCTTATTTCAAAGAAGGATGATAGTTCTTTCTCTCATCAATTTTTTCGAAAGAAAACTCACACAGAGCAATATCTCCATGCTAGTTCCCATCATTTCCCTACTCAAAAGCTAGGTGTTCTCAACACCTTAGCTACTCGAGTGTTATGAGCGTCTGACGAAAATCACCTCGAAGATGAAAAATCCCACCTCCTTAAAGTTTTTAATAAGAATGGTTATAGTAGGTCCCAAGGTCTTAGGGCTTTTCTAAATGCTGAAAAAGGTCCTAAGAATAAGATTGATCCCAAGGATTGTCCGCCAGAGTTTTCCTTCCTTTTATTCAGGGGACCACTGATAAAATCGCTAGGATCTTGAAGAAACATAAGATTCATTCTTCTTTTAGGCCCCTTAACACCGTTTGGAGTTCTCTTCATTATGTTAAGGACCCGATTAACCCCAAGGATGGGAAGGGTATTTACACCATTCCCTGTTCATGTGGAACTCCTTATATTGGTGAGACCAGTTGATCAATAAACCAAAGGATTTGTGAACATGCTGCGAACATCAAGCATGGAAGGTCTCGCTCCTCTGCTTTGGCAAAACATGCAGAAAAAAACCAATCATCACATCTGCATTGAAGAGGCGAGGGTCATTGCTAGGATTGACCATTTTCATCATCATAAATTTAGGGAGGCCTTAGAAATTGAAAAGAGGCTTATTAATTTGAATAGAGATGATGGCTGGAGTATCAGCAGATGCTGGATCCCTGCTCTTTCTTCCTACCTAAAAGATTAAATACTTATTTTGATTATATTTATTTTTTTATTATATTATTATTATTAACAATATATTTTTAATTCCATCTGTAATAGATATTAATAAATATTTTGGTTGATCCAATCGAACATATATTATTTTATTTACTATTCATATAATATACTTATTTATAATATTCTAAATTGTTTATAATTTGTTTATTAATGAGGGTTATGATATCTCGTTAAAAAACCTATTTTACATTTAATAATAGTTTTTTTGAATTATTAACGATATAATAACTTATCATGGTTCAAATAAGGGGGCTTAAAATAGAAAATTCTATTACTACTTACTTTATTAATAATGCGTAAAATTTAAACTATATTATACACTACAATTATAAATATTTTTAAAATATTAATTTATTGAATCTATAAAAATTCATTTTAATAACATTTTTTTATTTCTTTAATTAAATTCTCTTTCCCTTCTTGGTCAAATCTTAAATTCTAATAATTTTTTTCTTTAGTCAAATTAGTTGTTACTCCCAAACGGCTAGTTAGCTGCTCTCTACATCTATTTATTGCATTGGCTAAATCTGGTTCCTCATCTTGTCCTGAAAATGAACCACACTGGTTGGTTCAAAATGCATGGACGAGATTCTCTCTTATGTGATTTTTTCCGAAAGATGTTACAATGTAGGTTCTCTTTTAATTTTTTTCCTTGATTTTAATGAAAGGGAATGATTAGAGAAATAATGTAACACAAAAGCAAAGTAGTTTTAGGTTTTTTTAAGTCGCTCT